>BRZM01000708.1:112313-163496 GCA_033238685.1 Lates japonicus | reverse complement strand
ACTCTGTCAACAGCCCAAACTACTGGAAACTAGGTCACTCTGCAGGAACCGAGATAGGACAGAGTTTACAATAAAGTGATGTCAGAAGATCAATAGAGTGGCTGTGCTCGGAATTGTTTAATCTAGTCTTCCGTATTTCCACAACACAGCCTCTAACAAACAGAGAGTATCAAACCAAATAATCTCTTATACTGTTATATCTCCAGTTTGACTTAACAAAGATGCTTTATCCACAAACGGGTTGAATATTTCCCACGATTATAAAATGAACATCAGCCGATCGACCTCAGATATTAACTCTGTCCTCTCTGCTCGTGGCAGCAGAGACACTGCTGACATTGTCACTGCTATCTGTACTTACATTAACACTCAGGTGAAAAGTATTTGTATTTGGGCTTCAAGGGCAAAATCTCAGCCTGACTTTGATAACGCAAATTACTTTGTTTATTCTATTGGCATGATCATATTGTTCACTTTTCACCCCTTGTTAAATGTCAATTTTGGACGTCGCTAGGAACCAAAATGATATGCAGCTACTGAAGTTACTCTCATGTAACATTAGGTGCCTTACTCTATGGTTCTGACAGCTGCTTTAATGAAATAACTCGCTCTTTCACACAATTTCAAAACCTGCTGATTTAACTAGTTGATAACCAGTGTCGACGACCGCTAACTGTGGTTGTTAGGTTTAATGAAGCCAGAGAACTAAAAGATATCCTGGCATGTTGAACTCACTTTGTGGTACAGGCTCTTGTGTGTCCGGGAGATCACTTTGGCTGTCTGAGAACTGCCTTACCCAGAACCATAGACTTGGGAATGTTTACAGTTTTCGTTTGGAAATTAAACTATAGTGTCAAAACAGCTCTATTGACACACATGCACATGGGATTTGACTCAGACTATGATTTAAAGCCGCATCATGGCCTGTGGAAGTTATTGTTTTAAATTCAGGAGGTCTCTGATGTGTGATGTGTCTCAGCTCAGGGCTTATGTTGACTTAGGCTAACCATGCTTCTTCTCCTCTTCTGGCCTTTCTTCATCACCTCCTCCAGACTGATCACAAGAGCAATAGCTAGAAACAGACTAGTAGAATACAAAGAAGGTGAGAGACGTTAGCACTTTTTTTTTTCCTTTTCTAAAAAACGATCTAACTTGACAACTGTAAAAGCCGGTGTCAGGGGGCAGCGGAACTGGTTCAGGTCTTCTGTAATGGAGGAGTTCCCACAGAGCTTTGCACTGCTGTATATGATAGAGGTGCAAAGCATCTAAACAGCAAAAATTGTTTTATTACATGCAAATAAAATCAATACAGCTGCTGTATTTATTTCCTAGTTCACATGTAACTTTCAAAATGGTCAGTTAAAGCCAGGTGGTCTGTGGTGAGATCCTGCATTGATTTCAGCAAACAGTACTTCTGCCTCCTGAGCAGCCTTCAGTGGTGCGCTGCAGCACTGGGACAATTTGGCTGGAGGTAAATGTCCTCAGCCAATCACAGCTCAGATCATCACCACCTGGAAGAAGTCCCAGCAGGTAAGCGCCAAAGACAGACTCTGATGAGTATCTGTTTATTGATTGATCAGTAACAGTGGAACTAGCATGAACAGTTTAATTGTAATATTAATTATTAGCTGTACAAATTGTAATTGGTAGTAGACAGCAAACTACCTGTGGAAAGAATAGAAGGACAGCACCAGTTGTTACCTAATATTATTTCATGCTCCATTTAAAATAGAGTATTAATTTGAATGAACATTCAGGAAAACATGCGCAGCCGCAAAGCAGCATTACTAGTCCCAGATATAATCCCATAATAGTTCACCGGACTTACTCCAGTGTTTTCGCAATGACAGTGATTTCATTTAGTATAGATATTTTTATTGCCCATCACACCTGATCTGGTTTTGCACCAATACCAGTTAGTTTTCTGTTATTTCTATCTACGGCGCTGCATATATGTGCTTTAAGTACTAGCAGCTAGCAGTACTAGCAGCAGTCATCAGGTGTTCAGGTTCAGGTTTCTACATGTTTGAGTGTTACAGGAGTGCAGTGCTGTTTCAGTGGAGCACTCAAATCAACTCAACTCAATAGAAATAAGTAATAGTTAAAAAGAAAAACACCTGGCACCTGATGATTGCGGCTCCAGTACTGATTATAGATCTTTTGCATGATAGAAATAACACAAACTACTCAATTAAAATCTGTTTATTTTGACTTGAGGTAAGAATAAACCCACTATGGCCACTAGGGGGCAGTGGAAACAAGCTATGAACACAATACTGACATTTGATACTTTACTTTCATAACAACATTGATATAATATAGCTGCTTCTAATAAAACATGTAGCCTAGTTTGAGAAGGACCACTGAGTAATGGGAGGCCAGGTCACCCAGAGTACAGAGTATCAGAATGAACTGAACATGCTTTGTGGTATAGACCCCAGTTTCACATACAGTGGCTGTTTTTTCTGGACACAGTCTTATTATCTAATGTCAGACCAAAGCACCAAACTGTGGTTAAACGCCACATCACATTGTAACAGAGTGAACTGAAATGTTCCTTTTCCCAGGCTGTGACTTGAAAGCTACTTCACATACTGTAAACAGAGGTCGTCTTTCACACTGAACTCTGTGTGAAAGGCTGCATGTATGGAGGAATAACAGCATTAATGAAGGAAGATAAAGTCCAGGATCTCACAAAGAGGGAAATTGTCTGTTCAGAAAGTTGCCCTTTATTATACTTGGTTTAAAGACTGACACATTAACAGTGTACAGTTTTTTATTTGGATTGACTGTCATTCTCATGTCTGTCCACATTCTCTTCTTTCACCCTCCAGGAACAAACGGAGGAGTTACTCCTGTCGGATTGGTCGCCTTCTTAGGAGGATTCGTAGTGGGCGTAGCTTACTTTGTAACGCAGCCTGCTGGTCAGCGACCTGCACCTGGTGGACCCCCAGTGGCCAATCATGGTGTACGCCGGTGTGGCTGGCCTGGTGGGATCGATGCTGGATTCTTTCCTGGGAGCTCACATGCAGTACTCAGGTAGAACTCTCAACACACACAAGTATGAGTTTCAACACCAAGATCAGTCAAATACACTTCATCAATGTGTACTCAGGCTGTAACTGACAATTATTGGTCTATAAAATGTCACAGAATGAAGTATGTTTCCTAGAGACTAAGCTGATGTATTTAAAGTGTTCGTTTTGTCCAACAATAGTCTAAAACCTGAAGGATTTTCATTTACTGTCACATTAAACCAGCAAAATTTTATATTTAAAAAGCTGCAACTGCAGATTCTTTTACTGTTTTTGCCCAGAAATGACTTAAAATCAGTGACTCATTTCAGTTCTAATGTACTACTGATTCCTCTACATTACTTTAAAGGAGCAATAATACAGAACTGGACATGACTGACAAAACGAACCAGCAGCTATTTTGATTATTGTTTAAGGCTCTCTAATTCAATCTTCTCAAATGTAAAAATTTGCTGCTTTACCTGGAAGAAATTTAAATCCAGTACAGTTTTTGCTCTTTATAGGTGCAATGGGCATTTCTATTTCCTGTCTCTCTTTAGGCTTTGACTCAAGCATTGGGAAGGTGGTGAGTTATGAGTCCGCCACCACCCGGCGTATCTGTGGGAAACCCATCTTGGACAACAACGCGGTCAACCTGTTCTCCTCAGTTCTCATCGCCCTCATCTTGCCTGGGCTGGCCTGGGGGCTGTGGCCACGGTAGACTGACTGCTGCTCTCAGAGACAGTTGAGTAATCTGTTGGTTATTACTGGTCACAAAAGCATGACACATAGCAGGGATATAATCATTCTGAAATCGAAACCAAGATGAAAATGTCCACAATCTCCAACTGAAGGGTGAATTTGGAGAATCTAATACCCCAACAACACATACAGCACGTATTATGTGTTAGATATGCTCTAATCATAAAACAGTAAACTATGTTTTTGCAGTTGTACGCGTAGCTTTGTCTCTTTACATCTGTTTATAGTTGATTTGTCTGCGTAGCTTTATGTCTCTGTTTTTAGTTGCTTTAAGAGATGCAGTGCAACCACAAAGAGACACAAATGACTAAAAAGAGACACAAAGCTACATAAATGACTACACTGAAACACAAAACTACCACAATGTTATGCAAACTGATAAAAAAAAAAAAGACACAAACTATGCAAATGACCACAAAGAGATGCAGAACTAACACAAATAGACACAAAGCAAAATAAACACAAGGAGACATAAAGCTATGTAAAAGACTACAAAGAGACAAAGACCACCACAAACAACCCCAAAAAAAGGGACACAAAGCAACCAAGAAAAAAATAATCTTTCCATGGCTGTAGGATACTTGGAGGTAAAAACTGCAGTTACCTATTTAAAGTGTAAATGTGCTATAGTGCATGTCACCTGACTGTACAGCCCTTGACCTTTGACCTCTCTCTTTACAGCATTTGAGGTGGGGAACAGACTCCACGGAGCAGCAGGTTTCCAGAGGTATTACTGTTTTTATTTCAGAGTGTCTGAGAGAAAAGGCACTAAACCAAACCGGGACAGTGACATTGACTTTGAATGGGAGAGAAATGCAGAGGAGTGGAGTCAGGTTTAAATTAACATATATAAAGTTTACAGAACACCAGGCATACACACACACACTCACAGCTTAACGATCTACAGATTTCCTGATTGATTAAATACAGCAGGCTGAAAACACCAGGAGGTGTTAAAGGAAAATTCCCCCCAATTTGTTAGTTTGTCCAAAGATGCCAGAGCATCCCAGCAGAAAATGGAAATGTAGTGTTTAATTTTTCCTTTAACCCAACTATCCTGAAGCTTCAACAATGCCTCAAACAACCAACAACAAAATAACATCATAAACTCTTCAAGAAATTATAAATAAAATGTTCTTTTTCCTGCATACAGAAACAAGATTTCTAATGTTTAAGTCCCATTCAGAAAATAAATCCAGTCTGAATGAAGCTTTAGTGTCATGTTTCTACTTATGATTTTCTGATTATCTTTGCATCCCACTGTAAAAAAACAAACAAACCTCAATTTCACAGGCAGCCATGATCATTGGTTTCAACATAAAGTAAAATTAAATAGAAGCTTATACACACTTTATTAAACATTAACTGATTGTTTGGTCGTCGTTTTAACTGGCACTCGTCTTATTTCTCTGAAGCAGACATCTCTACAGTTTTGAACAAAGATTCATCACAGCTACTTTTAGCTTTGAAACTTTAATTAAACATTATCAAAGTTGTTTAGTGTCACTATACCAGGTTTTAGTTAAGACAGAACAACAGGGCCACCACGAGGGAAAACTGAGATTTCTAGAATAGTTATTAATGTTTTAAGGTGGAAAATTGGAATGTTTTGAAAACAAAACAAAAAAGGTTTAAATCCTAATAATGAGGAAAAAGTAGAAAGAAAGTCATAATATTTTGCAGATTGATCTTATTATAAAGATCAAGTCATGAAAATAATTGAAGTAACTTGTAATTTTACAAGAAAAAAGTATTTTGAGAAAGTCAAAATTTGGTGGGAGAAAAATAATATTAATTTGAGATAATAATTTATTTTGAGACAAAGTAGGAGGTAAAATATTTAAAAAATAAATTCTGAGATATTTTAACAAGACATTTTTATGAAAATAAAGTTAGTCTCAAGAAAAAAGTCAATATTCTGAGCATTAAATCATAATAATCTGAGAATCAATTCATATTAATAAAGAAAAATCATGAAAATGTTGGATAAAGTTGCAGATGTCAGTGTTTCTCACCTGTTTACTACAACAGTGTTAAATATCTTATATGTAACTTTATTCTCAAAATATCACAATTTTTCTTAAGTTGAACTCAGTGTTTTTTTTTTATTACAAGTTTATATTCATTACAACTATTCTCAATATTTCAACATTATTCTTGAAATATATTTTCTTGTAAAATTACAACTTAATCCTGATTTTCTTCTTCCTCGTGTATGTTTTGTTGTAAAATATTTGTCCTGGTTAAATGGCTTTATTTTGTATTCGCTGCCTAAATCTCTGATCTCCCCTTCAGTGGCTCTGATTTCAGTGACTTATTGCTGCCATGTTGCTCTCTAATTTCATGACTGAGTGTATTTTTTCTTTGATATTTAATTATATTTTTGAGCAGGGAGAGAAATAAAGCAAAGGTCAAAGCTCCTCAGATGGGTTAAAATGCCAACATATAGGAATTTTAACTTCTCTTTTCATGTCAGTTGTCTTGATATAATGGAGTGTAACGTGTTTCAATAAAGGAAATTACACATTTTGGAATTAAACTCTGAGTAGAAACCAACCAAAACTCCACATCAGTAACGACAGACGTCACAGTCTTTCAGTCTTATTTGTGATGATTGAAAACGACCACAGTTATTCTCTCTCACACAAAAACACACTCACAGGAGGGGGGAGGAGGAGGGGAGGACAGCTTCCTGAAATGGCCAGATGAGGAGGAAAATCCATAACCAGGTGGAGGGCGGGGCTTCAGGTCAGAGTCTGCTGTGATTGGCGGACAAGGCCGTCCATCTGTCTGTCCATCACAGCTGATCTTTGTAGTAGCCAAGCTTGGCGAAGGACATTTCCCTGCGGAGCTGCATCACCTCCCAGAACATCTGCTCCGCTGAAAACACACAGGAGACAAACACCACAAGGTCACAACAAGTAGTTTAATCACAGGTGGTGGACAGTAACGGAGTACATTTTGGGGTACTTAACTGAGTATTTTTGTTTTCTGCTACTTTATACCTCTCCTCCACTACATGTCAGAGGGATTATATTTATTCAATAGCTATGGCTACTAGTTACTTTACAGATTAAGATTTTACATTTAACCTGTTAACATGGGCGCCAAAATGACATGTCACACACAGGTGAGGTGAGCAGTGTGTCTCTACTCTCAGTACCAGAGACTGCTGTCGATCCTTCTGACTTCTCTCCTTTGTGGAAAATCTGGTTCACTTTTGGGGATGAATTTCAGATTAAAGACCAGTTAATTGGGGACTAAATCTGTGTCCCTGATTGGAGAAAAAGCTGATTTTTGGGTCAGAGGTTAAGGCTCAGGTTATGGTTGGGGTACGTCTCCAGGAAGTTAGTGTTGTATTGGATGTGTTTTAAGATTAAGATTTGGTTTCAGGGTTCAGCATTCAGTTGTGATGGTTAGGGTTAGGGTAAAGCTAGGGAATGCATTATGTCAATGACCAGTCCTTACAAAGACAGGTGTACAAGATTGTGTGTGTGTGTCTCACCGTCCTGCTGTTTGACCAGCCCTTGGTGGATGTAGCGAATATAGGTGAAGAAATTACACACTGCTGTGATCTGAGAAATGGAAAGACACAAACAAACACTGTTGCAGCTTCTGTGGAAACAACACAAACCAATCAGCAGTTTGAATCTAGTGTTTGTGAACTGAAGTGACATCAGTTGTTGACTGATCTGTTTCACAAAGAGCTCATGAATGACAACTACAGGTGTTCAAAAGGGGAAACAGACTGATCCAAACTCATACATGTACAACACACATTCAGAAGAATCCCAGATTCACTAAGGATCAAACATTAAACAGAACTTAAACCGAGCTCTGTAACTCTGAAGACGATGAATATCTGATTCTACAAACTAAAGCCCCATTCAGCCCCATTGAACCTGTTTTTGTTTGCATTAAAAAGTAGCCAAACTGGCACCAATAAAAGTAGCTGAAGTATCTATTAGCAGTTCCTGTTTGCAGTGTTCCCATGACAACTATCACCGGATTAATTTAATTACATTAAAAATATGATGATTCTCAGGGGAGCTCTGAAGTGTCTTTTTTCTATGAGTCTATGATAAGATGCCACAGCAAAAGATGGGACATAAAATATCTTTGCAAAACGAGGGCCTGAAAGAAAATGGGAGCAACTGTTGGAATGCTGCTTTTGTCCTGCAGATGTCACACAGGGTAAAAAGTTAAAAAAATGACTGTGTTAGTTTACATTATTTACAGTCTGTGTGTGTGTGTGTGTGTGTGTGTTGGTACTCACTCTGTATCTACAGTAGGGAGACACGTAGTAATAGTTGGACGAATCTCCAAACTTGATTCTGTGCTTACAGGTTTTGGTCTGACCGCTGAGGGCACATTTTCTATCAGAGAGAAACACACAGAGAAGCAGACGTTTACAGGTTTTTGTCTCAGCTGAATTTGTCCAAAAACTGTGGACCAAAAGAAACTATACAGGACTAATATTAAGACTGGAGGAAGCAAGCTGGGAGCAAAGGAAGGAGGGAGAGGGGGAAGACTGCTGCTCATTTATCAAGGTTCGTCTCATCAGGATCTTTGATAAACCTGGGCAGAAGGATTGAAGGAGGGAACATTATGAGTTACCGAGGGTGGAGGTGGTGTTTGGAAGAGCCAGGCGGGGGTCGAGAGAGTTTAAAAAATGAGAGGGAAAGAGAGAGAGAGAGAGAGGGAAAGAGAGAGAGAGTAAGACTTACGTGACAAGCTCAGCCCTTCGCCCACTAGAGGAGGAAATTGAGGGAAGATGGAGAGATGATGATGAAGGAGTGAAAGCTCGATGAAGAGGAGCAAGAGTTTATGTGTGTGTGTGTGTGAATGTGTATGTGTGTGGGGGGGGGGAGGTTCTCACTTTGGTCCTCCACACTCCACCGCCGAGGCTTTGACCACAGGCAGCGGCTGGAAACCAACCGGCTCCACACTGAGCGTGTTCTGCTCCACAGCTTCTAAAATGGCCGAACCCAGCTGAGGGATGAGGAAGAGGAGGAGGTAAGGTGAGGCAGCGGAGGACAGAAGAGCACAGAGGACATTAAAGGACAAGTTCACAATTGTTAAAGTGACCACTGACAGGCTCAGGTTGTTATTATAAGTGTCTGACAACATTATGGATAGGATTCCTACAGAGATAGACCTTTTTATTAAAGAGTAAGATCCTTTGTGTTTAACCAGACACAGTAGTTTTATAGTTTTATTGCTTCCTCCACAGCAGTGTTAGTGAACTCTACTATGTGAAGTCTTTGCCTACGTCTCTCTGTACCTCGCTCTTGCTGAAGGTGAGGCAGGGATAGATGTCCTCACGGTAAACTCTCTCCAGGAAGCAGCAGCCCCGGTCAAGCGTCGGCTCCTCCTTCCACGCCTTGAACTCGCTGAACAGCTGACTGTCCACCTGCAACAGCAGTTACCATCACACATAGGGTTTCTACAAAGCTGATCAAGTTCAATTTAAAACATTTAAAGATATTTTTAATATTGCAGAGAATACTCTTACAAAATATATCGATAAAAACGAGCAGGGATGATGAGGAGTAGAGTTATTTACCATATACAGTTGAAAAGCCAAAAAGGTTTAAATGAAGCTGTGGTCATCTGAGTGAATGCTCCTACCTCTCTACACTCCCGTACGATGGGCTGCGTGGCCGACGGGTCGGGCTGCGTCCCCAGGATGGCAGAGGAGGTGCTCTTGTTCCTGCTGTGTCCCTTCCTGAACCGAGTCTTTGCAGAGGGGAGTTCACCCACAGGGGAGGTGGGGGAGGACAGCACCAGTGTCTTCAGGGCCTGGACTTCTGCCTGGAGCACGTCAATCTGTAGAGGAGGAGGAAGAGGGGGAGGTGGTTCAGGGGACATTTATTAAACAGCGTTTCACACATTAACAACATGAGCTCAGACTGGAGAGGAACATCGGCAGTGTGTGAGTGTTCAGCATTGTTACCTTGCCCAGAGCTTCTTTCAGTTGTTTTTCAGCATTTGCCTGTTTGACATTGGCTTCTCTGACCATTTTGTGGGCTTCCTGGAAAAACACACACACACACACATACAGGCATTTGATATTTTGGAAACTTTCAACACTGAAAATATATTTGTAGGGATTTAGTTTCCAACCTAAACAAGCTCAATGCATATTAAAGTGAACATTTCACTCTATAATCAATATTATAAAAGCAGTAACATAAAGCAAAGCTCAGCCTGATAAGTCTGTTTGTCTACTAAATAAATACTGTTTATGTTACAGAAAACACACACACACACACACACACAGAGTCCCAGCACCTTCTGTGAGGAAAAGGTAGAGAAGTGACACGAGAACCAGGAGGAGAATATGTGAGAGAGAATAAAC
This sequence comes from Lates japonicus, assembly GCA_033238685.1. Classification (NCBI taxonomy): domain Eukaryota; kingdom Metazoa; phylum Chordata; class Actinopteri; family Centropomidae; genus Lates; species Lates japonicus. Next base: position 153,359 of record BRZM01000708.1, on the reverse strand, counting down.
ACGATCAGAAGGCGGCCGGACAGATTCAGTTTACTTCCTGAACCGAAAACTGAACAGCACAACAAAACTTTTATTAAGCAACTCAAAAGATCCAATGTTCTTGTCAAAGACCACCTCGACAAATCTGAGCCTCTGTTATATTACCAAGGAAGCCACAGTCTCAAGATACATTAAGATGCATTAGCTGCTACTAGCATAGCACATCTGTACCTCTGACCAACTGTATCGATGGTTGGAGTTTGCACTGTAGGTAATGTAGCTGGCGGAGTTTTGACAAGTAAGAATAATGTAATGTGGAATTAAATAACGACAATATATCCTAATATTGGTCTTTTTAAATAATCTACTATGCAATAATAAATGGAGGCGTTCTTTTTGAATTGTTTCTTGAGACTTGATGTCTGTGAGAGATTTGGATTTCACATTGAAACAATAGAAAAGTAGTTATATGGACATCATGTTTCCAGTAGCTGTATCATGCCTCACTGTCTCACATTTCTGCAGCAAAAGGATGGTGACAGCAAATCCCATGTCAATCATTTTCTTATTTTTGTATTTTCATCAGCCTTTACCTCAAGAGGAAGAGCAGGAAACGAAACAGGAAGCAGAGACTGACCGGCCCGACGGAGACAGCCCGACCCTGGAAGAAGACTGGTGGTGACTCCTCAGCTCCTGGCGACTGGTCCCTGACTTTAGACAACTCTCACACTCCTCATCCTTCAACAGCTCCTTCCACACACACACACACAAATATACACACACACACACACACACACACACACACAGACAGAAAACAACACAACAGAAAAACAACAACCAAATGAACAAATAAGCATTGATCATAGCATAGCAACAACAAACAAGAGATGAAAGAAATAAAATTTAGTGAAATGTTTTATTTCTAGTTTAAGCCATTTTCAGACATTTCTGTCTGACAACATTATGGATAAAGATTCCTACAGATACAGACCTTTTTCTTAAAAAGTAAGATCCTTTTCATTTAAACAGAAACATCACTGTATATCCCTTTCACAGACTTCATTGGCAAGCAGTAATTTAAGCGAGAGCTTAGGGCTGCTGGAAAACCACTGCTGCAACAGTCTGTAGGATTAAATCAATCTCCTCCGTATTAACCTTAAAACAAACATCGCGCAGAAGATGATTGAGATCATATATTTATTACAGTTTACCACTGCCATACTGTACCAATATGACTTTTAACTTAAGTAATCCACAGTTTGTTGCTCCAGACCTACAATGGTACCTGCCAGTCTGAAAGAAAGGGCTTAAAATCATAACAAACATACAAAAATATAAAACAAAATACATTTAAATAAAATATGGAAAATTTTACACAATGCTCAATCTTAGTGATGAATACTGTGGAGATGTAATGAAGCCTTACACACACACTCCATTGTCGGCTACCAACACTCAAAATGTAAATTTTAAATTTTAATTCCTTTAAATTGAATGTGTGTGTGAGTGTATGTGTATCCGTCTACCCTCTAGACATGGCCAGTTCTTCCTTCTGACCTCTCGTATCCTTTCTCTGGGACCTCATCACTGTGGGCTGCGCAGCCCGGCAGGCTGTCAGCTCAAGCGCTGCACCTCCTCCCATCCTCTCCGGACAGGAAGTTGCCATGTGGACTCAGCCTCAGGCCTGGCACTGTGCATCATTAATTTGTTAGAAATACCGGTATAGGGTGGAAAACAATGACTAAATTTAACAAATCCTGAGATACAGAATCTCTGAGTGTTGACATCTGTAGTTGAGTCCCTGAGGGAGTACTCGTGGAAACAGATCAGGCTCAAGGATTTTGGATAAGCAGGTTTTACTTTTGAATGATGGAGCTGGATGAAATCTCCTGGAACAGGAGGCTCAGATAAAGTTGGAATGATTAGATTTGGATTCATTACAGTGTTTTCTTTACCTTCCACATTGTGGCTGTGCCGTGGTGATGGAGTAAACCCGGCTGCGTGGGAGCTGGTCAGCCCTCAGAGGTGGGGAGACCAGAAAGCGGGGCTCCCAGAGTGGTGCGATACAGAGAGGTGGGTGGTGTCTGTGGCGGGTGAGGCGCTGCTTGGTTTCTACAGGAGAGATACTGAGGGTATCAGGGTAGCTTGCATGGGAAGAAACTAACTCAAAGGTCCTCAGGAGGCGCTGCTGGCGAGGCCTGGCGGGCCTGGCTGGCTCCTGGTGAGGTAATGGGTGACCTCCCGGGCTACACAGAGGTCAGGTGTGGTGGGTGAGCCAAGTTCTCATTGGAACCCCTCAGAGTTTCGGCATTGCTCCTGACCGCTGCTGCAGGCCATAGCAGCTGCTCTCAGACATCGCCACTCTGCAGGGCACACAGCTGTTGTGGAAGCTGCAATCTGTTTATTAAATTCAAAAGTATTTCAGCGGTGAGTCACATGAGGCTGGTAACATGATCCTACTGGCTTCAGACAGAGGTGAGTAGCAGGTTGTGTGGGGACCCAGGGTCCAAAAAGCTTCAAATCTTCGTTTGTTGTGGTAGTAACAACAACAAATCAACACTAGGTTACTTGAAACCTCAAGTAGCATTTCTCAATGCGTGTCTGCATTTTAAAAGATTGGCAATCAGTGGTCTTCAGCACAGAAACACACAAGTTTCCTAAATAATTCAACCAAACTACATTTTAACAAGTTCACATTCTTATCTTTTCATGTATTGGCCGTCAGTCAAAGCCCAGTGGAACAGATTCTGCTCTCCCTCCAAAACTAACGGTGTCCAGCACTTCAAAGTGTTTTTCTGTGTGTGTGTGTGTGTTTTTCCCTTACCATAGTGCAGCAATGAATTAGGAGGCTGGGAGGGATCCGATGGAGGCTTTGCAGTCAGACTTTCATCAGACAAACAGGAAGTGAGAAACCAGGGCCAGTCGTGAGTGAGCGGGTGACTCAGCAAACAGAGTGACAGGTAAGACCAGTCCTTAACCTGAAAGAGGTGAGGAGATACGAGACAAGGATAGTTTCTGTTTATTTTCTAGAGGATGGAGATCATTACAGATTGTTTTAACATGAGCGCCAATATTATAATTAAATTTAGTGCACCTAGTGTGTGTGTGTGTGTGTGTGTGTGTGGAAACTAGCTGCTGGGCCTAAGCCTAGCATTACATAATGCTATTTACCATCAATGTTGATTAATGTACTCTGTCTCATATACATAAATAAAACTAATAAACAAACCCAACTAATTAAAATACAGTATGGTTAATGCATTGTTTTCAGACCACAAACTTCAGAGTCTGCTTGGAAGTGGGCCTAGACTCTCCTTCGAATACCCGGGTGATTTAACTGAATCAACAAGGAGACAGACTACGCAGCTTCATTTAAAGATCACGTCTCTCCTTCCTTACACAACCTGCTACGTTTACAGTGTTTTCAGTGCAGTCATTCATTTGCAGTCAATAAAGCAACAATATACAGACCACAGGTCAGTTTATTTAGAGTTTCATAGATGATTCTAATACAATAATCATGTGAAACTTTCCTCCTCCTTTTACCTACAACGGAGTTTATGATCACGGTTTATAAAAGTGAACTCTTCATAGGTCAAAGTCAACCAAGACAGAGAGGCTCACATCGAATTGGGAAGCGACAGCAACTCTTTTTTTGTTTTGGCTGAGAGACCTTGCAATAAAAGCATCAAATATTTTCATACTACAGATTCATTCATAAGTCATCATCATTGTCTTAAAATAATCCTGTGTGTGAATTTTGGCGCTACTCCCTGTTAGTGTTAACCTACCTTTTGTTTTTGCCTACCTCAGCTCAGCAGGGGTGGTTTAACAGCACACAGACCCACCTGCTCAGCCTGGTATGTTTCAAGTGTGTATATGTGTGTGTATTATGTGGGTGCCATCCCCCAGTGATAAATATACAAAAGCTAGATTCAATGACTTGTTCGTGATAGCTAGTGTGACTCAGAAAAACCTTCGTCCTCCTTCAGTTGTTACAGGTCCAGCTGAAAGAACAAAGATACATGTGTTTTACATCAGTATGATCAGTATCTTCCTCTGTCTGTGATTGGTTTTCATCCCTCCTCACTGGAAATCGCAATTACACATCAAGCTAACCAAGACATGAGATGTTTAATCCATCAAAATTAACATTTAGTCTTGTTTAGAGCTGCAACTAATGATTATTTTAGTACTTATTTATCCAACAATTGTTTTCAATTTACTGATTTATCAGTTTGTCTAAAAATAGCGAAAATACTGAAAAACTAGCTAAAAATGTCCACTGCCCTGGCAATATAGTAGATTAGAAAATAATATGCAACATGTTAAGTTACATTTTTATTCCCAGAAATGGCAAATAATTAAATAAATAATTTCAGGTTTTTCTCTGTTTTTTGTGTCATCTACAACTGAATATCTTTTTTTGGATTGAGTTTTGGACTGTTGGTTAAAAAAATATTAATAATAATCTGAAAACATCTGCTTTAACTCTACAGAGACAACTGGGGTGGGCGTTCACTCCACTATTTTCTCATTTTATAAACTAAATAATTAATTTGAATTAACTCAATAGGCAGAAAAAACTCATAATGAGATGACCATTAGTTTTAAAACCAAGATACTCATTCACTTTCATCTACAATAAAGATAAATGCATCAAATCTTCCACATTTGAGAAGCTGGAACCAACAAATATTTACCATCTTTGTAGTGACTGAAGAATCATTGATTATAATGATAGATGCCAATTTGTTTCTATCCGCAACTAATTGATAAATTGACTAATGGGTGCAGCTCTGGTCCTGTCATTGTTTCAGTGGAAGGTTGACTGTGCGGAAGAAATGAGCTGAGTGGAACTGTTGGTGCATTCAAAGAACAATCAGGCGTCTGTGGGCCAGAGAAATTGGGTCTGTTGTACAACTGCATGCAAAAAGTTTGCACAGGTATGTGTGTCTATCTTCTCAGTGTCCATCTTATTGTGGCACACAGCCCTGCCCATCACTCAAACCCGGGTGAAACCCCACGCCAGACTAACTAACCCTGCTCTATCCCCTCTACCACCTGTCTCATGAGACCAGTCCGGAAAACCTTGGTAACCCTGATACACTGTGGGATGCGGGTATGGATCAGTTACTCCGGCCCTGTTAAGACTCATCCCGAGGTGTTTGGTCGTCACACTCGGCCTTCAAATCATCAAAACACAGACCAACGAGCTGAACCAGAGAGTTGAACAGACACCAAACAGAATAACCTTCCATTTACTGGCACACACTGCAAGTTACAGGCATCCTGACCTGTAGAGACTTCAGAGTTTTGACTTATAAATGATAGAAAAAATTACAGTATAGCAGTTCCTTGAGGAGTTAATACACGATACGACATTCAGCTGAGACCTCTGCTGCATGCCCCAACTCTTTCTTGCCCAGATGCCAAAAAAAAAATCAATAAAAATCAATTGGTGATTGTCCAAAATTTATCAACTACTCTTTTGTGCCTATGAAACATTTCAGTCATTTATTGAGTAAAAATGTTAGCTTCTTAAATGTGATTTCATATTTTTCTTTGGCGATTTTCGCTGCCGCAAAATCTTTGTATTCCTAGACTTCTTAGACATTTATAGACAAACCGTTTGATGGAGAAACTGATCACAATTTAATTATGTAAGAAAATAATCGTGCGGCCCTAAAAGAAAGAGTTTCCCTAGATTTAAGTCTTGACTACAATTTCCATTAACAAAGTTTTGTGATAAATTTTTATTATTTTGATTAATAAACTCTTTTTAAAGATGGTGGTGTTAGTAAGGTATGCTTGTTTGGTAGAAACCCTGAGCACTGGACTTTGCACAGAACACGGCATGTGCAGCAGATACTAACTGAGTTTACGTGACAACAGTCTCTCTGTTCATTCACGCAGTTCTCAGTTAAAACACTAACTGCTGCTGGACTTACAGCCTGTTGCAGTTATCAGTGTTCTGACAGGCTGAGGTCCAAACCTGAGGTAAATTACTGTGTTCACATGACTCAGATGTTATGAATGAGTGGTGGAGGAAGTAATCAGAACAACTACGTAAGTAAATACTAAAACCATTGTGAAAATACTGCACAAGTAAAAAGTCATGCATTTACAACACTAAGTACAGAAACATTAACGGGGAACTGTATTGAAATTAGGACTTCTTAGGAACTTTTTAACACAATTCATTATGACATTTAAACACACTTTTACTTTCATAAGGGCCAAAGTGTGGAAATACATCAATACCTAGAATTATTCACCAAGTGCAAACTATACACATTCATATATAACATCTTACACTCAACTTCAAGTCAAGTATTGGAAAATTTGAGCGCTGCAACAATTAAAGTTATTAGTTATCAGAAAATAAGCAAAACTACTTTGTCTAAGTCAAGCTAGAATATATTTTCAAAATAGATTTCTACCTTTCTCACAGTTATAATGAAGTAAAATGAATATCTTTGGAGTTTTGGACTGTTAGTTAGAGCAAAACTAAATATGAAGAGCGTCACCTTGGACTCAGAGAAACTGGAATTTACATATTTCTGGACATTATATAAACTAACTGATTGATTAAATGGCCAGAGTAGATTACTTGATAGTGGAAAAAATCTGTTGGTTGTAGCCCTATAGAAAAGAGCAGACAGATATGTTGATAATGGGAAAATAATTTATTGACTGTAACCCTACAGTAATTTCCTTCTTAATATGAACTTATCCTGTATTGTTTTTCTGTGCTTTAGTACGAAATATAGAAATCTGACGAAACACAACTTCACAGCAAATGTAAAGAATAGGGTGTTAAGTAGATTTTACACAGACAAGACAACAAAGATAGAGGACTGGTCAGAACTGATATTGTCTGTTCAAGTGCAATTTGCAGTTAATCAAATGATAATAATGAAAGTGTTAGGCCCTAAGGGATCTAGGTTTGCCCAGGTCTTCATCCAACTCTTGCCTCTGAAATGTAGCCGAGTAGAAGTATAAAATAATACACAATAAAAATACTCCAAAGTAGCTGGTTGTATTTGAAGGCAAAAAGTATAACTGGGTGGTGCACCTGTTTCAGATGACTGCTTGGAAACCGATTAACCGCAGCTGTATATGTGATGCTACAGTGCACAACAACTAACGCATCGGGGGGTGGTGGGGTGTGGGGGTGATGCTGGAAAGCTAACGCGTGATATGTGACACTGCTCACATGAAGAGATGCGTAAGTGGCGTCTCATCACTGTATGTCAACTAAGGTGTCGTTTACCCACATCAGGCTAAAATTACACAGCTGAACTAACATTAATGAAATAACATCAACTTCATTCATATAGGACCTGAGCGTTTCTATTGTGTGAAAGCAGCCACTTGAGAACAGGAAATAGACAACTGGCGGAACCATTACAATAACAACAATATGTAATTTTCTTTCAAAAACTAGTAATGGCCATACACGTTACTCACATGTGCTAGAGGATTGCTGATGAGCTTTGAATCCTGCTTCCATTATCAGCCACCACACAAAACCCGGCTGTAGCTGTAAATTTCATTCATGAAGCCAAGAACCTGAGTGTGTAACCTGGATAAATGAGGTTTAATAACATCCCAGTTACTCCATCAGGCTGGGTGTGTGGCTGCTCAGGGTCGAAGGAAGGGAGAAACTGTGCGACAGACGGTTCGTGTCGATATATTGGGCGCATTCGCCTGTGATGCATTTGCATGCAGCTAAGCCTTCAATGGCGCTAGCGGCTTCCATTAACACCGGGAAAATAGCAACAACAGTAACGTTAATAAGGGCGGTGATGCAGATACCAGGCCTGTGTGTGGGGACAGCAGCTGAACCGGCAGCCGAACCAAACAAACAAACAAACGGACACCAGGAGCTGCTGTTGACGCAGACCGGGCAGGATTCTCCAACTGACGGAGCAGGTGCGTTTACGGGCCACAGGGGAAAATAGCCCTTGTTTTTATACCAACAATCTTACAGGCAGAGACGATTGTATGTATAACACTGCGCCCTAGTGTCAAAAATGATCAAATTACGGAATGCAGAAACTATTACTGTAAATTTTCTATATAATTTAACTCGCAGGGGACGTTGTAGCCCAACAGCAGCTTTAAAAAAATTAGTAAAATAATTAATTAAGAGCAAACCTCTAGTTTAATTCCTCCTACCCAGTATGGTTACACAAATGATTCAATTTAAGAAGCTGGTAATGTACAATGTTTCAAGTAATAACTTTTGGTTAATCCTTCCGCTGTTTATTAGTTTTACTGTTGTGTTTATTCAGATCTAGCAGAGGAGGAATGTGGTTTTTGTCTCTGATTCATCTCACATTATCCACAGTTTTCACAGAGACAGAGGAATAAGCTTCCGGGCTTCAGCCAGCAGGGAGCATCCTCTATTCTTTTTTTTTTTCTTTTTTTTTTTTGATTCACTGACGTGTGTATTTAAGTTCATTCGCTGATCTCTCTTAATTTGCATTTTGTAATACAAAATTGCATGTATTTATTTAATTTCCTTCATTTCTTTGATTTGCAAGTGATTATTTTCCTTGGCAACTCCAAGATCTCTTTTCAAACACTTATTTTTAAAAGAGTCAAGTTTAAAAAGAGAATATAAGTCGAAGACAATAATAAGCTCCTGTAGTGTTGGTGTAGTTGAGCTCCATCTTTTATACTGTAGATGGGTGAAACTACTAAATTCTACAGTAAATTAGGTGGGTGGGCTGCTCCCCATTTACTCTTAGAGGTACAATAGGAAAAACAGGTATAACACTTTTTTTTTAAGTTGTCAGATAATCTCTAAATTTCATGTAAAGAACCACATAATTTGGTACTGAGGATGAATCAAGTCAAAAACCACCTCCAGTTATTTCTAGAATTACTAAGCTAGCACAACTTGAACTTTAATTCAAAGGACAGAAAATGTGAAAATCATCTAATCAACATGCAATTCAAGATTAAATATGAAGATAAAGTTTCCAGTGATGCATGGTTAGAAATAAATAATGAAATGGAGCAACACCCAGAAGTTAATAATAAAACAAATTCAACTAATTAGTCCCAGACTAACATGATTCTTTCAGGAAACTTTCCAGGAACTGATTACAAAATAATGAACCTGAAAATCCAAAAAAGGTTGTTAACACCATTTTCACTAACTGATTTGTTTCCAGTACTGTAGGTACCTATTACTTATAATAAGACTTATAATAATTTTAATTTTTCCCGCACCCTAAAATACCTTTCGTTCCCCACAGACTTATTTTCTTCCTCTGTATATTTTAAGTATCAGGTGGAACCTCTTGAAGCTATTGGTACCTGATTCACATACAGCAAAACTCTCCTGTAAATCACAGGCTGTATTATGATGTTTATACAAACAGATCACAATCACTCAATGAACAAATAGCTTTGATTTCAAGTTTAAAAGTCTAGCATAGGTGCAGAACAGGTTAAAGCTTAAATGTTCCACTGTTCCTGAATCTATCCTAGTGAAACTCTATGAGGTAGGTGTGTGTGAATGTATGAGATAACTTTCCACTGTGTCACTGGAAGTCACCTCCCAACATTCATACCTGAATGAAACCACACACACACACACACCCTCGGCGACGGCTGTGGGTGGAACTTCTTCATGCTATGTAAGAGCCGTGCGTGATGTGCCGCAGTGGTGTCGTTAGCATACAGGAGCCACCGGGGAGCCTTTGGGAGGAGCGCGAAACCGCACTGGACCATTTTTAAAGAAAAATTTTACAACCAAGTCACAGTTAATGTTGATGCTTTCTCTTTGGAAAATGTGAGCTAGCCTGTGTTTCTTATTAGGATGACGGATCCGTGGAGTTTGCTGGGTAGGTCCATAATTACATTTTATTCACGTTTTTAATCAGAATTGGGCTTTATTTCCTTTAAGTCATGGAAAGCCACTATATTATTTCTGTGACAGCACATAGTATTTATGTCACAGGTATAGACGATAATTCAAATATACATATATTGAAAATATGGTGAAAATACAGTTAAATATATGGGTTGTTTGTTTCTTTCCTCTTTCCTTAAAATGTTTTTCTACATGGTAAATATACAGAAATATTAATTACTTTTTATATATTATTTGTAATATATATATATTTGGTACATTTTTGATACACCAAATTTTCAGTAATAAAGTGTGTGTCCATATTTAGTGCTATGGAAAAGAGATTTGTCATCATTATAAACACAATCTATAGTATTTCCTTGCTTTAAAATGATGCAGCAATTGCATAATTTTCTTTAAGTGTGTACTTCTGAATTTACGCCTGTAGAAAGAAACAGACTTATAACAGCAGTGAGTTTCTTGTGGTTTGCTTGCCCAAAGTCATCAATTTCCTTCTCATTATAATTTAGATATTTTTAAGAATAAGAGAGTAAAACTTTGGTTGTCCTGGCTGCAAACAGGTTCTTACGTTTTCACAAACCTTATCTTATCATAAGCTGAAGTAATGGTTTTACCATTCAAATATATTTCTTGTCACATCTCAGTGTTTGCTTTCCTTTTTTTTTGGTTTCAAACCTCAAGAAGGAACTGCTCTTTTTCTAAAGAAGTCTTTATCAGAGCAGCATTAGAGAATGTGTTGGATAAAAATCTCACAGTGGTTTACATTTCCCAGGAGCCTGTTCTGCAGCTCTACCTGTTCAGGTTAACTGGTCCATCAGGTGTGTCTCTCTGCTGTGATGCTGAGTTGTAAGCTTTAGAAGTGATAAGTAACTGGGTGCATTTTCTCTCTTGATTGTTTGACCTTGATTAACCTCTTCCTGAGGTCCAGTTGAATGTCCAGCTATCTGACATCTCATCCCTCTCTCTTTGTGTCTCAGACTGTATAAAAGATCAGATGATTCTTCGGAGAACCCTCAGCAGAGATGTCAAATGCTGGTGTAGCCTCGACGCACCTGGGCGCCCATCTGCAGGTAACCCTCAGCTTCACTACGCAGTCAGCGGGGAGCTGGGCGAAACTCAGAGCCGGCGTAAGTACCTGAAAAATTTTAAGTTTAACAATACATCAATCAACAGACATGAAATCTTCTTATATGTTTATATCATTTCATGGGTAAAACATCCTCTGTATGTAGATCATTGCAATTTACATCCATTGACCTCTCTAACAGCCTAATTGAACATAAATATATTACCTGGAGCACCAAAATTTGACAATAGCTACTTAACATACTTTAAAATGTGTTTTAAAAAGAATACATGTAGATATAAAGACTTATTAACTTATAATAATGCTAATTTTTAGATTTAAACAGTGGGTCCCAACCTGGAGATAGGATTCCCTAAGGAGTTGGAAATAAAATATTAAGTACTTACAAGATAATTAAGGAGAATTAGGAAAAGATGGGAACAAGTTTTTGGTCTAAGGGTTTTGTGTGAACTTAAGGCGTCATCCAGAGGATTTCATCCAGAAAATATTTTTGTTTAAAGAAGTTGAATTGAGCACAGTGAAAAATTTAAATTTGTTTTTAACAAAGAAACTCTATCCCACACACCTCCTCTCCTAGGCTGAATCATAATAGACACAATAGTGTCAAAAATGGGAGATGTAATGAAGTTCCTTAAAGGGAGGGAGGTGTCTAAAAGTGAACAAGCCCTGACTTTGGAGCCATAACGCGAACGATTTTTGATTCTGTAACTTCTGCAACTAAAAATAGAGTTTGAATGAGGAGAGTTAAATTTTGCAAATACATTTTGCAAGAGTGAGATATCAATCTCCATCTACCATATTTAAAATGTCAAACTATTTCTTTAAGTCTCCTTTTATAATTATCAACTGAGTGGACATTGCTGGTAGCATTGCTGCCACCCAGGAGACACAGGTTTTGTATAATTGCCATCATGGAGTTGAAGATAAGAGTAGTCTTGCTCTATTGTCTTCTTAAACTGAATAAACACACTCAGCGTATCAGATGAACAGCTGATAATTCAAACAGTACTTCAACCTGACTGAGGCTCTGTGCTGTGTTTACACAATGCACCCAGTCACCACAGATGCTGAGAAATTACACCTGCCTAACAACTTAATCCCTTGACGTGCCTTAGGGATGACATTCATTATCAACACACAACACAGCCGAACCAGTTGAGCTGCAGTTTTCTAGGTCCTGATCTGCCTCGCGACAATATGCGCCATTGATGCTGAAACCAGCACATTGGTGTTTATCTCTTGTTGGTTTCAGTTGGGTGTTGCTGCAGGTGTCTTTGTGTGTCTGTATGTGAAAAGCAAAACAAGGCTCTCTGTAACCTTGTTGTGGCAGTTTTTCGTAAGACCGATGTGAGCAACAAACACTGTTTGCCATGTCAACCTCAAGCTGAAGGTCATCACCTTGAAATAGCGTGAATAAGCAGCTTCCTTCAGGCTGGTGGGGTGTAATTGTAGTGAAACATGGCCTCTGATCAAAACACTGCATCATTTAACACTGTTGTTCGTGTGTGAGAAATGTATAGTATACTTATTGTCAGAGGCAGAGTAACTCATAATTGCACATACACTATAAACTATTTGCTTCCTTCACACACACTATTTCTTCTCAATATCATTATTCAGGCTGCTTTTCTGACTGATTTTATTTTAACAAAAAAAATCCACCGGATTAAATCTTACCTCTCTCTTCATCATCTTCCAAAATCATCCACTCGACTGTCTCAACCTGATACATTCCTTGTATAGAGTGAACACAGGCCTGTTTTGTTCCTGCATCCCAACCCTCCAAAACTTCCACCCTATATTTAGCTCAAATGCCCCTCTCTTCTTGTTGCCCCTCCCTCCTTGCCTCTCCCCATCTGTGCTTCACCTCCACAGCTACCTGTCCTGCTTAGCACAGTGCTGCCACTGAGTAATGACACAATGGGCTATATCCAATAACACCTGATTTTGCTGCTTCACTTTTAGGTCTTTTTTCAGTCCTGATAGCGATCGAGTCCATCTATTTAAACCAAACCACAAGGCTGTAGGGCAAAGGTAATCCCCTGTGACTATGTGTAATGGACCTAAAAATAAGCAGCAGTATAATAAGAATTAAAGCCTTCAACATTATGAGTCAAGTATGCACAGTGATGTGTGTCTCTTCAAATACTGACTGTTTCAGAGTTATTAAGTATTAATTTCTGTATTTTGCAGTTGGGTGAAAACCATCAGGTTTGGAGGATTTTCACCCCAAACAGAAACACAAGTCAAACGTGTTAGAAATCACTGGGTTAATCTTTAACAATGTGCTGTATTGTGTAAGCTTAATATAGGTTTTTCTTTATGTAAAATATGAGTCTGGAAAGTAATCAGTAACTATAGCTGTAAGATAAAGGTAATGAAGTAAAAAGTACAAAAGCTCCCCTTCCCTTTGAACACCTTGTAAACTAGTTTCCCTTTGTCCTCTGGCCTTGACAGGAAGATGATGCTCTGAGGTTTCTGAGCCAGGAGGAGCAAGAGTGCATCCAGTTCTTTGAGGACACCATTGTCTCATTGGAGGAGAGTCTAAACGAGGACGATCGGAGGGCCGGCCAAGCGAAGCCTGCTGCAAGCAGCCAAGGTTCTGTCGAGGGGGTCGGTGGACCCCCAACCTCGAGTCCTAATCCTGGGGTCACTGTGTCCTCCATCCTGGCAAGACCCCTGAGTCCCAAAGACCAGGATATTATAGACCTGGTCCGCCCAGAACCAGATTTGGTGCAGACCAAAGAGCCGATCTTCTCTCCCAATAGTCCAGGTAGCGTACAGTTGGTCCTTGTATGCCAGGTCGTAGCCAGGATTCTAGAAATGCGTAGATTTATTAATCAAAGTTAAATTATCAGATTTTCATTTTGAAATTTGTTCTTCCCAGATTTTCAGACTATGATGCCGACCCCTGAAAGCCACTTTGAGATAAAGCCAAGACGTGAATCAATGGACAACTTGCCTTCAGAGTACAACCCCCCCCTACCAAGTGGCAGCTATGGGCCAACAGACAGCCACTCCTCCTACCACCCTCCAGGCTGTATACCCACCCCGGTCCTGATTGCCCAGAAGATAGCGGAGAACCAGGCAGGTGGAACCTCCAACCTTCTTCCCTCCTTACTCCGCCGTCGCAGCTTTGAGTCTGAAAACTCACCAAGCCACAGTGCAGATCTTCCCGTGAAACAGGGTCCTCCTACCTCTGCTAAGCCCACCCGCTTCCCTGCTAACATCAGTGTGATCCTTGGCAGCAAGGAGAACCAGAACCAGTCTCTGGCTAATGTGAACATCCAGGAGAGACGGGCACAAATGCTGGCAAACCTCACGGGAACATCGCACCCTCTGCTGCCAGAGGATCCTGAGCAGGAGCAGAAGACTCGAAATATTCCCACTCGCAGCATTTCCTTCAGGGACCCCACACCAGACAAATCCAGGATGGAGGCCCTGTCTAAGCTGGGCCTAAACAGGAGCCGAGCCATGTCTGGGGGTACGTCGCTCCTTCCTAACAGCACCCCACTGGATCCTCTCACAGGTGCAGAAACCAGTGCGAAGCCTCTGGAGGCCAGTGTTCTCCCAACAACAGAAACCAGCACCAAATTGACAGAAGCCCATGTTATGACACCACCTCCGAGCCAGATTCATATTGACAGAAAAAATGAGATTCTGCGGACCAATTCCCTCAGGAGCCAGGAAGCAAGAAACCCCCAACCAAGTCCCTCGCCTCTAGCAGTCGTGCAAAGGAGTTACTCTCCACCTCCTCTGGAAAACAAGGCGTCCCTGCCCCCTCCGCTTGAGGTCACCTCACTGGAATTTAACAGCTACGGAGGGAAATCCATTGTGGTCAACCCTTCTGTTTCCTCCAGGAACGAACCTGCAACCTCTCCAACTAGCCACGAACCCAAAATCCTCCCACCTGCACTGGCTAACCCCAGCGAGTTCAACAGCTATGGAGGAAAGTCCAAAATCATGACCCCGGCTCCTGTAGCCATGACCAGGAATGACCTTCCCGACATCCTCAGCTCCCATATCGACAAGAGTCAAAGGCTGCCTGCTAAATCAGAGCCACAACCCACCGGGCTTAACAGTTATGGAGGAAAGAGCAGAACCATCAACCCTTCCTCCGGGTTGAACCGCACTTCAGAAAGCCCAGCAAGGAGTTTCAAAGCTCCGGCCCCGGCCCCGGCCCCAAGACCTCCTCGGCACTCCTATCATGGCTTTGGTGCTCCCAATAAAGCAGCACAACGAGCCTTGTCCCCTGATCACAAGCGGAAAACTGGCTCCATGTTTCGTCCCCAGGGAATCACCGTGCAGTTTTCTGGACGGGGGGCGACAGACGAATCTCGCAGGGAGGCGCTGAAGAAACTAGGACTTTTGAAAGACTCTTGATAAACTCTGGAAATATATTCTTCAACTTCCTTCTCTAGCATGTACCTGCTGCTGGGGGTGGTATGCTAGAGGAGTGTGAGGTGTGGTTGGAGAGAGGCATACTCTTACTGAGGAATGGAGCCAGATCCTGTGATAGACCTGCACAGCCAGTTCTCAATTCCTAGCCATAAAAAAAAAGACAAGATTGGCACTGTGCAGCTACTACACACTCGACACTGTTTCGCAGACAAAACAGATAAACTGCAAATTGCTTAATTTTTCCTCTGATCCAAGACCTCATATACCTCTGCACAAGTTATTGTGGGACAAAGAGAGAAGTAAAGAGAAGCATCAATTAGAAGCATCAATTAATGTGTTCTCTCATTCTCACTTTTGTTTGCCACAAACAAGGCTGATTGTAAATAGATTTTTTAAGCTGGGCCCCATTTCCTAAAAACATCTTAAAGAAATTATTGTGAACAAATCCTGTGAAAGGAGCAACTATTTCTAATACACATTTGATACTCTGTCAAATGTTTCCAGCAGCAGGATTGAGTCAAGTATAAATGGACTAAGAACATTTTTGCCTTAAGATGCTTTTTGGAAATGGCACCCAGATTTAAGGTTAAACTGATTTTTACTGGGATTTTTTATTCTATGTCAAAAGGCTGGATCCTCAGCTGGGCAAAGCGGGCATTTGTTTAGTTATATGCTAAAGCACAACATAAACTGACATGAAAAAGGCCTTAAGTTGATTCTTTAATTTGAGGCATTCTCTTGTGGTGGGGCCCTGTGTCAAAATCTAATTTGATACAATTGGTAATTCTGTTTTTTTAAAAATTAGTTCTGACAAACTTTGGGCATGTTTGTAGCAGAACAGGATCATTTCTGGGGCTCTAGGAACTATATGGCATATGTGTGGCCAAGAAAAACACAGGAAAACTGGAGGCCTATAGCTCAATTTTGCCCCAGGGCCTAACAGATTAATTTGGCCCTGGTGAAAATATATAGAAATTATATCCATTTGCTATAGTGAGAACATAGCATAGACAAAATGCAAATGAGCGGCTAATTCTGCACAGAGTGATTTGGGTTAAATTACAGAGTATGGCTGAAAATTGTATTTTATGACTTTAAAAAACATTTTAGAAACAACAAACCCTCACCACATACTCAGAAAATTCCTCCCGACCTTTGTTCCTATATCCACTTTAAGTTATATTATTTGTTTTATGGTGTCAGCAAATACACAGGCTGTGAAGTCTTTATCACCCCTGTTACATTGGAACCTTTTGTGTTTTCACTGGTTTGTTTTCTGACTTTAAGCATTTTAGTCAGCAGTGTGTGTGTGTGTGCGTGTGTGTGTGTGTTTTTTTTTCTGTCAAGGCTTTGGGGCAAGAACAAAATTGAAAGCACTTTTCTCAAGAGCAATTTTATTACTTCTGAATGACCCAAACTATATTGTAAAGGTTATAAAGAGAAGTGTGTTGATGTCCTGGACTAATGATGGTGCAGAAGTCAAAGCAAGAAAGGAGCAGGGTTTTCGTGGAAGACGTAAAGCTGAGCTGAGCTGGAGGATATTTTAATCCGTGGACCAAACCTCCCACACCAAACCACAGACTGTGGAATGGGTTTGTGGGCAGGACTTTTACTTTTTGACTATGCAGAGGGAGTACTTTTAAAACTGCTCTTTAGGGATGGGCGAGCACATGGCATTGTACAAAAACACAAGCACTAAAACCACAGAGTCTAGAAATACATCCTGGGTTATTGATGTGTTTTTATTCCAGTCGAGCTGTTGTCGATAACTTTTCTGTTTCTGACGTTTGCAAGTGTGTTATTTAACTGTTGTAGCAGCATAAGCATGAATGTGTGTGCACATGTGTGTGTGTGTCTGTACGTTTTCTGTGTTTAATCAAGACTCCGGCCTCCTCTGTAGTTTACCTACAGTAACTATTGAAGAATATTTTGTTTCACACAGAGGTACTGTACTCCTGTGTGAATATGTTTTTGTGAATTTTGTTTACAGACTCCGGTTCTCTGTAGTCCAGCTACAGTCATTTTTGAAGTATCTAATGGTGCATACGTACAGAATATAACTACATTTACTTAAAAAGGAAACTTTTCTGCAGAGTTTACAGCTCTGCACAGAACAGGGATAAAAAGTGCATCCATGTGTGGGGAATGGGAAGATCAGTGTCCATGTGTAAATTGCTGCTATGGTACAACAGCCTGGTCTACTTTCTGACTTTCTGAAATGTCCACATTATATATTATATATACCCAAAGCTTAATGTATCTAATGTTGAATTTTGTCAATCATTAAACAGAATAGTAAAACTTCTATCCAACTGTTTTTCTTTAATTAACTCTGGAATGTAAAGAACGAACAGAAGCTGTTCAATGATTGATCACAACTGGAGAATATTTCACCTGAGTGGACATTTAAAGGTGGTGAGGTTGACTAACTTAAAGGGGCAGTCCACTGGTTTTCCATATGAAGATCAGTTTACTTGTAGGAAAACAAAACTTGGACCTGTATTTATCACTGCTGCTATCACTGCCATGTTTGGTCTTTAGACCTTCAGCCATCTTTACAGGTCCTGTGTGAAATAGAAGAAACGTAAATGTACACAACGCCCAAACATTGCACAAATGAACAAGCTCCAGTCTTACCGTGTTCTCTGCAACTGAGAAACCTCACCTAAGTCAAAGATAAAAGTTAAAATCCCTCACTTCTACTCAAACTAACTGCAGCTGCATTGGTCTGATAAGTGAGTTAAGAGCAGATTCCTGATGAATCTGGCAGAACATGCCATTGTTTCTGCCTGATGATGATAATAATAATGACAAGTGCTGAAGCAGTTTAATCAACAATAGAGTAGTTTCTCTATTCAATTGTATGTTAACAACTTTTTATTAATTTTTTTTGTTGGTATTTATCAGGCCTGCAAACAAACAAGAATAAATCTGACATTGATTTAAGATTGCTGTCCAAGCATCTTCTTGTCCTCATTATATGATTTCTCTAAGCTGGTACCATAGTCATTTGTCAGCTTAGCTTAGCATTAGCATTAACATAGGAAACAGGATAAAGCTAAAGCTAAGTACTGGTGTGCTGTTTTACTGGGGCTGAAAAACAAAGAGGAAATTTTATACTTAAACTATGGAAGATTGATTTGTTTAACTGAGGCTGCTGGAAACTCATATAAGCATCAGATAAAGTTCTAAATGCAGATCCCTAACCCTCACCCCATTAAACCCAACAGGTCTCAGCTCTAGCTTGTATCGCAACAAGGTTTTAGGAAGTTTTGTTTTTCTTGACCTTCACTGTATTTCACATTGGATCACTTGTGTGTTGAACAGCAGCAACACAGAAGCAAACTGTCTGGACTGTAGACTGTTATGTAAGACTTCAACACAGAGGGTTTCTTCACTGCAGAGTGCTGCTTGTCGACTGAGAGAGAGTGAATGAGGTTTTTAGTGTGTGAGGGCATCTGGGACATCTGTGGGAGTGTCCGAGGATGACTGACATTCTGCTTTACCATTGTTTCTCTTAAATCATCTTTTAGTGGGGCCATGTGTCAAAATCTAGTTTTGCTACATTCATTACTTCAGGTTTATATTGTGCTCACATTGTGCATAGTCCTACATTATTTTTCATAACACAGGACACTTCTCTATATGTGTTTTGGTCTGTACTGGACTCAGACTTCACACAACCTTGAAAAATTGTACATTGTTGGAAAGCTCCAAGTGTCCTGCTTTGGTCTGTGCAAAGAATTTTAGGATCCACATATCACTGTAGCTGCTGACAGAACTGGTTCAGACCTGTGTCTATGGCTCCAATGGTACAACTAAAGTTAAAGGTAGTAAAGGACCCTTAAGGTCCCAAAATACTCAGGTTTAGTTGATTAATCAATTGAAAGGAAATCAACTGGCAATGTGAGGACTTCCTTGTTTTCTCTGTTTTATATTATTTCAAACCGAATAATATGAGGGTCTGGCCAAAAAAAAAAAAAAAAAAAGACATTTGAAAACATCAGCTTGGGGTCCTAGAGACATTTTTTTTTACCATTTTCTGACATTTTACAGATAAAATGACTAATCGATTGATTGAAAAAAATTGGCAGATTAATGAATAGTGAAAAAAAAAATCAAGTTGTAGCCTTGGAAGTAAATGACACTGTTATTTTCATCATAGGAGATTATCATTGTTACCTGACAATTAATTTATTTTATAAATGATTGACTGTTCAGTGTGTAAAATGTTAGAAAGTTGTGACATGCAAGTCATTATTCCCTGAATCCCAAATAAACAAATTCTAATAGATCTTTTCCCCTGAAAAATACAAAAAATAGAAATGATCATAGAAATTAGCAAATATTCAGATTTGAGAGGCTAGTGAGAACTATTTTTTGTTTTTTTGCTTCAAAAATGATCATTATCAATCATCATAATTGTTGCCATAAATTTCCTGTCACTCAACTAATTATTTCAGCTCTTGAGTGCTGAGTGTTTCTGAGGAAATAATGAAACTGCAACGTGTGATGGGGGTCAACAGGGGCCTGAGGTTAATCCATGTTTAGCAACGTTCTACATATGCAGTGTTTGGTGGAGGGAACGGGAAGGAACTGAGGAAACACTTACATTTGCTGCCTTGTAATTAGACCTCGACAAACAGGCGCACCCTCTCAAACACGCAAACACCACAAACACACAGCGACTGACCTGATTTACGGCCCTGAAAGACAAACAGCCATCATCTTCATATATTTATTGTGATAAATTTCGTCTGTCATGAGCCGAGACACAAAGCTGTAAGCTGCTGTGGTTTTCTTTTGCTTGCAGGAAAAGAACAATAGTTTTGTGAATCTAGACACAGACAAACTAAATCAGAGCCAAAGTCGGACGCTTCACTACAAAAGACACAGAGCTGGTGCAGAAAAGGACCATGCAGCAGAATACAGAGTATATTTATCCATCTATAGGCCCAACAGATAAAATGAATCTAAAAGAATAAAGTCACTGTCATCACTAAGGAGGACTCAGGCACACGGTTATCCATTTGTCAAAAAAAAAAAAAAAAAGCATTACCACGTTACACTACACAAATCCAAATCAAAGCAAGCTGAATATTTGTCAAAACTAACTCTTAGGTGCTCCTGACTCTGGAGAAAAGAAAAACATCTAATGAGACGAGAAGTTGGAAAAAATGACGATTATGTACACTCAGGTGTCTGTCAGTGAGCAGGTCACTCGGCGCCGTCAGGTTTCCAGATCTTCCAGGAGTTTGAGTGATGCCATGATCGAAAAGCATCAGATGGTGTGAGACTCTTGTTCTGGTGTCGTACGTTGATTCAGGGTTTATTGTTTTAGTGTGCAGCTGCTGATCTACATTCTATCTTTCTGGCAGTGATAAGAGGACTGACATCACTCTTGTGTCTGTGGGTAAATATGAATCTACAGCCCGCAGTTGATTAACTTAGCTTAGCTTAGCAGTGGAAACACAGGGAAACAGCTAACATTTAAATAATAAAAAAAGTGACAGATTCAGGCTCTGAAATGTGAGAATTTACTGCCTTTCTTTCTCTCACATCACAGCAAACTGAACATCTAGCCATTTTCTCTGCACTCGGGTGTTTTCATAGACCAAACAATTAACTGATTAATCAAAAAAATAAACTGCAGATTAACTGGTAATTGAAATAATCATCTGTTGCAATCCTAATGTCATACCCTTCTCGCCTCCCATGTGCCCTGCCTCCTCTCAAAGAAATGACGCAGATGTCTTACAGCCACTTAATCTATCGTCAGAATAGTTTCTGATTATTTACAGAACCACAAGAAAAGGTATATGATAGCAGAACATGCCGTTCACAAGTCTCATAAACCAGTGGAGAGGCAGTGACATAGAGAACTGCAACACTTGGGTGATTAATCAAGCTGATCAACAAAAAATTAATACAATTTCCCAGACAGAACTATGTAATTTGACACGGAAAGTAGACAGATACATAGCCTGCTATGACTGATTTTTTTGCTGCTTTCTTTGTCTAATTTGACAGTAAACTGAATATTTCTGCGGTTGTGAACGGGCATTTTCACTATTTTCTGATATTTTATAGACCCACAGATAAATCAATACTGAAAATAATCTTTAGTCGCAGTCCTAATGACACCTCTCTGAATCAACATATGCCTCTAAAACAAGAATTCCACACCATCAGCCACTTCGCCTGTGTACAAAACATCACGTCTTCCTCTGTGTCACTGGGCGAACAGTCTACGAACACACCACCAGTGTTTAAACCTCGCCATCCCGTCCTTCGTCTCCGTCTCAGTGCCACTTTTGGCAGTTTTGCAAAAACAATTAGACCGAGCTGACATGTTCCCGAGTCCAAAAAACAAATGAGAAACTAAATCAGTATCCCTCGCTAGTCTCATGTAAATTTTGCCCACTCGCAGGTTTTCCACTCTGAAACACGAGTCACTTTTTCCTTCAACTGGTGTGATGGCGGGAGGTGATCTGTTCGCCCTGCCTTCCTGTCCGTCTCGCCATCAGTCAGCTGGTCAGGTGTTCAGTCATCTTTGTAGTTGGTCCAGACAGTTGTTGTTTTTTTTGTCATTTCAGGCAACAGACAAAAAAAGAAAAGAGAGCCATCTTCCCTGACCCCTGACCTCTGACCCCCAGGCTCCCAGTTTTTGTCTCTCCTCCTCTGGCGTTGGACCTCTCAGCAGGGTAAGAGTGTGTGTTCGGGTCAGGGGGTTTTGGTCTGTCCCGGCATCATCAGTGGGCGTCTGGAGGACTCGTTCCCTGTTTTAGACCGGTTTCCCCTCCGATCTTCTCTTTCTCTCTCTCTCTCGCTCGCTTGTTCATTTGCTCTCTTGCTCGCTCAGCCCGGGCCCAGACTCCAATCAGCGTCTCCTGGAGGACAGAGCAGGACATTTACTGTAGAGGTGCTGAGCAAAACAAGACAATGTTCATTTTTAAAGATTTTCTTTTGTCAATGGATGAGTTTTTGTGAACTTATTTGCATCAAGTTGCTTATATTCCCATCCAGCAGTTACAGAGCAACATTATCAATCATTTCAAGTGGTAATTATATCCTCCTGATGAATCTAAGTTCAATATTCCCTCTCTTTTAGCTCAGTTTGTGGTCTCCACCCCCTGGCTCTTTAGCTGCTCAATGCTCCACTATGTTCACCAGCTGATCCCCTGCTGTTGTGTACTTGGCTGAATTGTATTTTGTATGTATGTTTATGTATGTTATACTCTTTACTTTTCTTCCCTATATTAAAAATCATACCAAAAATATACCAATTGTAAAACCTCTTACCAAAATAAGAGTCACATTTGTGGTAAAATATGGATTAACCTGAGAAAAGACAGCACCAAAGCAAAAAAAAAAAAGAAAGAATTTTTTGTAATTGTATTTGTGTCTAACCAATGTCTTCGGAGACAAGGAGACAAACTTAAATGTGACATGTACATGAATCATATCCTAAAATGTTCATGGTGTGTTGTCATTCCACTTTACAGAAGCAAGAAAGACACACAAGGTGCTGCTGATGTTAAAGTATAAACATCAAGTAATCTTTATTTCCAAATATTTCCAGAGCTTTTAAAGAAAAATAACTTGAACTCTCAGCACCTGAAAAATCAGAATCAGTTTAAAGTGCAAATGTGAGCAAAAGCTTCTCTCTGTAACTAACGTGCTGAAGCTTCATCTCTGACTACTCCACCATATATCTCTGGTTTCTCTCCTGCTTGTCTGTCCTGTCTTGTCTCTCTTGTCTGTCTCGCTTCTCATGCCTTTCATTTCTTGCCTTTTTCACTCTGTTCAAAGAGACACCGATTGGGGGAGGGGGAGTCAGTACAGAATAAGATAATGAGCCCTAAACCAACACATTCTGTGGTTAGTTGTTTTTTTAATGTGTCAGCGACGTCAGTGATTGGGGGCTCGCGTCTCACCTTCCTCCAGTCTTGAAGATGAGGTCGGCGTTGGGAGCACCTTTCGGGTGCTGGTAGCGAGGCCGACGCTCCCGGTTGGTGTTGGCTGGAGCTGGACGCTGGGCAAGGGACTGCATCATCTCTGTAAAGCACACATGCCACAGAAATACATGGTTTAAAATTACATGAATATATATGCATCATGCATCCATAAGCTCGGTCGTAGTGCCGTACCCTGGTAGTCCTCCTGCTCCTGTCTCTCATTGATGTCCAGGGTGAGTTTCTTCATCCTCATGCGCTCCTCCTGTTCGGCCTGCTGCTGGTTGAAGTGGTTCGCCGCCAGGTGAGACGACAGGGGCACGTTCAGGATCTTATACTGTTGACAAGAATAAGAACCAATAAGGACCAATAAGAGCAAAGGCAAGACAGGTTTGGTTCCGCTGATTTGGGTTTTTTTGAAAGTTGACATTCCAGCAGTTTAAGCCACTGACTATCACTCAGTTACAGGGAGATGGTACCTGCTCACCAAAGTCACATAGGAACAGGTGTTCAGGGAGCAGAGTGGGAATGACAGAGACTCCATTCTCAAACAATCTCTGGCTGGTTTCTGAGTGTGTGGGGAAATAATCAAACTGCCATGTACAGTGGGGGCTTAACAAGAAATGATTGCCCCAGGGCTCCCTAGGAGGAGGTTAAAATGACCATGGGTCCAGGAACATCCCACGCAGAGGTAGTAAGGACAGCCACCAAAACACACATACACACACAGGATGCTTTTATTCATCTGCTGAGGCCGTGTGTGTTTACAGAGAGAAAAGTCATTTCCTATCCACACACTTAACTACAAAGATGTTCTGTGTTCTCTACAAAATGTAAATGTAAAGTGATTTTTTTCTTCTTCTTTTTTTTTTTTTTGCCGTGTGTGTATCTGGCAGCTGTCCTTTAAACTGAGTGAAGCCGTGTGGACTGAACGCTCCATTAAAGCTCAGAGCCCTGGCAGAAAGCTGGACACACCCTACAGTACAAGAACCAGTCTCTGCCCTCAAACCACACATTCCACCGCTGCCATTCGCCTAAACACACACACACACACACACACACACACACACACACACAGAGTCCAGAGTCAATATTATTCCTGTGCTCAGCTAGACTGAGCTCAGTGTGCAAGTGAATTTCAGAGACAGTCAAAGTGTATCAGTCTTCTCCTCATGTCTGTGCTCTCACATATTCAGTCATCCATACAACTGTACTACAGTCCTGTTCCTGTGTTTATCTATGGACATTTGTGACTCAACAACACCTCTGGGTCCCTTGGGTCCTCTTCAGGGTAAAACTTAAGGGTGATCCAGCCGTCATTTCTGCTGACTTCCACCTCCCAAAACAACCCAGATGAGGTAGAAGACTAGTGACTACATGAGTAGGGAGAAAAGATGGAGGCTGCTGCTCTTGACTATAGGAAAATATACCAGTTTTTCACAGCCCCCAGATGTAAAAAATTGCCCCGCAGTTTTTCCCTGGCTGGTTGGCATATGTGTGTATATGTGTGGTGTGACTGTTAATGTGCCATCATAATGCACTTTTACCTGCTGCTTGTTGCCTTTCCGTGTCAGCATGACGAACTGCATGGTGTCGGAGATGTCAGAGTCTCCCTCCCCGACGCACGGCTGTCCTGAGCCTCCCTTCTTTAGCTGACTCTTCAGCTGCAGAGGAATGGCCACGTCAAGCTGGTGCACCTTCACCGCCTCGCCGCTACGCTGCTGCAGAGACAAAAAAAAAAAAAAAAAAAAACATGTCCGGGGAAGTTTTTTCCAACTTTTTGACTTAAAAATTCTGAACTTGCCCAGTAACTGATTACTATAAACACTGTGCAAATATGAACGTAGAGAGCCTACAGCTGAGTTAACAGTGAATCATACCTGCAGGTTCTCAAGCATCATCTTATCCAGAGCCTGAATGAAGTCCTCATCCTCAGCGCAGGCCACATGCTTCAGTCCACCACCACGAATGGTCACCTCCTACACAGAAGCAGCAAATTCACATGATCAAATGTGCACATCTTTAAATGAGAACAATTTTCTTATGAAATCAGTATCTTCTTAAAGCTCATTTTTAAATACTTTCTTGCCACAGTCAAGTTCCGGATGTTAATGACAGCATGCTCTGTGTCTCTAAATCTAAGCATCAACATCACTCATCCTGTGTTTGTGATAGTGATTACAGTACAATCTATTATCTACTGCTCTTCATATAGACATGTTTGATCTTACATTGTTCTCCTCATCAGTCTCATTTTCTTTATTGGAGTCCGTCAGGTAGTCGGTGTTCTCTTCCTCCTCTTCCTCCCTATCCTCTTCTTCGTTCTCAGACCCTTCCTGTGAGAAAAAACACAGTCTTAGCTTGTTACCTGACAGGAAGTTCAGCTAATAAAATCCATGAATATATAATTCAGAGTTTGATATTGTACGCCATCGTAAAACAGCTAATAGAATTCAAACCAGTATGTTGGATTATTTAGTACATTTACATGCACACTCTTAACCCATGAAGCTAACTCCAAGTAAAGCTGTTTATTTACAGGTACGTCTCCCTTAGCACACAAGTGACATAACTGGTTGCCAGTGTCAGTCGCAATTATCAAACATGCAAGAAAAAAAACACGATGAAAACGACTGGAAGCAACGTGATCTTAAGACTTAAGATTAGAATCTTTACACATCACACATTATATGATTTTATCTGCTGACTGCCCACACAAACTGCAGTTGTAATGCGAGTCTCGGCCTTTTGTAGTAGTTTCAGTAGTTTCAAAGGCTTCTCCACTCACACAAGAACATCAAGGAAGCAAACAAGAACATCAAGGAAGAACAAGATTATTTACACAGACAGATCAGTTGTCAAGTGACAGGTGGGCAGAGGAACAGGATGTAGAAGTTTTGGACAGTTAGATCATCAAAACAAAAACAACTCACATCCTCCTCCTGCTCGTTCATTTCGCTCTCATTGCCCGACTGCTCCTCTGTCTCAGCGCCTCCCTCTTCGTCATCGTCGTCATCTTCCTCATCGAGCCCCTCCCCCTCGCTCATGGCACTGGAGCGACCGTCCTTCTCCATGGCCAGACCTTCATTAAAAACACACATAGTATGACATGTGAACACAAAAGATGAGGAACGTGAAACTCTTAGGAGCAAACCGAGAAAAATTCACACATAATATTCAGCAGCAGAAAAAAATGCTAATAATGATTATGAGAGATTATATCATAAATACCTACAAGCCAAGCCCAATCCTAAAGAGCAGCTTTACTCAAACAAAAGCTTCAGATATAAATAGAGCAAATGTTCAGGTGGGAATTATTGTTCCATTAATGAGTTCCTCTGTGTTACCAGTCGACCTGAATAATACCTGCAACCAATTACAGAAACTAATTAAGCAATTGTGATGACAGCAAAGAAATGAAGTCAGGCAGGCAGTGTGAAGCTGAAGATGAGGTCCTGTGTGTGACTCAGTGGCTGAGGAATGTCTGATCTTGGTTAAAGTATGAAAAGGTAAAAACAATGGCACCGCTGTTGAGCCACCACACACATAGAGCATACAGTCCAGACACACCATCAATAGCTGCGGAAATCACTTAAGCACAGTTTCGAGGTACTTGTACTCAAATTATTTCTGATATACTGCTTTATCTTCTCCACTAAGCTGTATTACTGGTTTACTTTGGTGGTTCCTCATGGAAACCTGAAAGCTGACCGTCTGATGCGTGTTAATTAAACCAATTAGTTCCGTGTTTCTCTATTATATCATCTTTGCTCTCTCCTTACCCTTCCAACCTCAGATTTATTCAGCCTTGGAGGTCCCGACCCTAGGTTGGGAACCACTGGATAGACCTCCTGCCTGTAACGTTCAAGCTAGATCTACCTCGACAAAATCGGGTGTGTTCCTAATAATGCTTTTTTTGCTTTGTGGTTTTGAATGCAGGACTTTTCTACTTGGAAAGGATAAGTGCTGGAGGTCAGCCTCAGTCCCACAATCAGTCTCTCACTGGGGTGCGCTGGTGGCTTTCTCTGCCTTCCAAGTCAGCACCTTGGCTGTTAAACAAAGCCAATGTTCGCAGCCGCCTGCTCAGACTTCCAGTGGGATACACCTGCGCCTGGCGAATTTCTTCTTCCTCCTTCATAGATCCCGGTCCACTTCCTCTGTTTCCTGCTTTTGCATTACGGAAATTCTTGGGAACTTCTTCGCTCTTGTGAGAGTCAGACACACTATTTAAGGACTCACTCTTGGCCATAGTGTGCCCTAGATATGACCGTGATTGCTAATGCTATAATCCTCCTGTTCATACTGGCTGTAGGCGGTCAATTCCTAATCAGATTCTAATGAAGGGTTCTACAGGAAGACTCCTGACTTTATTTAACCTTTTATCTTTTAAATACTACATAAAGAATGGTACATATAAAAGAATGACGGAGAATTTCAATAATTTTCGAAGTGAAACACCAGACTATGTCACAGAACAAACGAGAATAATCATATTGTTCTTGTTCAAATCTGTTTGATGAGCCAACTCTTACAGAAACTTACAATGAGCATCATTCTTTTTGTTAGTGTCATTCCTAGAACTCTGTGTAGTATATTCGATATATTTGGTAGAGTTAAACTGTCTGACAGATAAAACATGCAGTAAAAATAGTAGTCCTCCCTACACTGGGAATGCTGTAGCGGGACTGACAGGCGGTTGACTGGAGTCTGAGAAACACTGCGACTCTGCATCCTTCCCATACAGTAATTGCCTTGGTGGGATGCTGGGCCAGCGCTGCCGCCCAGGGCGTCTGGCTGCTGGCCGCTTGTCTGTCACTACAAGCAGCGGGCTCCACTCTCGGGTGGGAACAAATCAGGCTAGATGAGTGACACAACGTCGCCTGAATATGTGCAGATGCGTTTCAAGTGGCGGTGGCGTCCATATCGCCTGCGTGAGATGTGACTGGCTGGCTCAGGGTGGGCTGGCTTTCCTGGTCTGACTGGTGGCTGGGAGCTAAGTGTGGGAGGGCGATCATCTCCTTGCTTCTCGGTCGCTGTCACCAGCCAGACGAACTCCGCTAAAACACCCTGTGCATCAATACGAAGATTTCATGATTACTACTGTGAACATGGTCTGAGGCCTGCTGAGGCTCGAAATTCTGTCATCTTTAATTATCAAGTTATTCTGTGTTAAGGATGAAGATTGAAATGGTCAGGGCGAACTGCTGAGGCTGCCCGTTGGGATCTGATTGAGGAGATGATCTGCTCGCAGCCCGTATGTTGAGATTGACTGCCTCTTCCGTCGGCACAGACTGTCAGTGTCAATGGGCTATGTGATCATGGAGTGGTGTGTTGCTGTTTGTGAAGTCAGTTCAGGGGTCACGTTGAAGAAGAAACGGGCAGAGGACCCGGGGATGGCAGGAGGAGAAGGGAGGCGATCGGGTGGGCTGGTGTATCGCTCTGCGGTCTGATGGCGCAGGCACGGTTCAGGTAACGGAATGCGGAAAGGTGACTACGCCCGGTTGACGTTGTGGACTGATCTCCGATATGATCACTGCAGTGGTGAGGTCCTGCATTCAAATCTGCTGAGCTGAGGCCAGGGCACCGCGTTCCCACTGTTGTAACTGGCGCCGAATGAATCAGCTTGCTGCACATATGGAGCCAGGGGTCATCAGTGGTTCAGCCAAGGGTGGAGACTGATCTGAATAATCTGAGGTTCAATGAATGATGAGCAAGATGATATAACAGAGGCTCGCGAGACCTGGTTGTTTTGACAGTGCTCTGTCCGGCTTCTCGTTTCTGTCGAAGAACCCTCTACTGGTAACCAGTGGTGGCCAATAAAGTGGTGGTCAGTATGAGAGCAGAATAGCGGTGCTGAAATCCTTTCACGGCTGACGTTGATGTGGACTGTGTCTTTGTGATTGTAATGTGTGTGGTGCTCGTGTTTGCCTGCAGATGAACGTTCCTCAGCCGCTGAGTGCACGGGACCTGATCTTCGGCACTGCCTGCTGACTTCATTCTTGCTATCATCTGATGTAATTAGTTTCTGTAATTGAACGCGGGTATTATTCGGGTCGCTGTGCTGGAAGGAACTTTCGTGTCAGGCAATTCCGCCTGTTCGTTGCTCTGTTAACGGAAGCTTTGTTTGATAACACTCTTCGGATGGCGACAACATTGTAAACCGTAGTCGCCAATCATTATTATTTTTCTGCTGCTATGTAATTTTGCCGATTTGCTCGAAATTTCGCGTTCACCATCTTGGCTCGTTCGCATCGGCTCGCCATGTGTTTTGTGAAGGTCTGGCCATGAGCGACCGCTCGGTGGCGAGAGAATAGATGACGACGATGACGAAGAGGCGGCGGTTGGAAGGCGGTCGAACTGTCAGGCGAATGACGACGGAAGAGGATGTGGTCTTCGCTGATCACAACGTGAACGCCTCCGTCTGTTCATCTGCCTGTCGCTGTTGTGACCTCGTGTAAAAATAATCTTGTTCTTCCTTGATGTTCGTTGCTTCGTGATGATGATGATGGGCTGGCTACTGAAGAACACGGGCGGACTGCGACCGTTGCGGTTTGTAGTGAGCGGTCGGCAGATAAAGGCTCATGTAATGATGTGGAATGCAATGTGAAGTCTTGGATCGCGTTGCTTCCGGCGTTTTCGCTCGTGTTTTCTTGCATCTTTGACAATTGGGCGACACTGACGACCAGTGCCCGGTAATGCTGAGAACGTTACCTCAAATAAACGGCACTGAGTTAACCGTAGGTGAAGCTGTGCGTAACTGTGTAGGTAATCCGGCATACGGACCCCGGTCGGTCGGCTGTTTTGCCGATGGCGTACAATATCAAACTCGCAGTGCCTGTTCATGGTTGATGACTGAACTTCCTGTCGATGACTGGCTGAAGGAACATGTTTCACGAGAAGAATCTGAGCGCGAAGAGACAGGGGAGAGGAACGCCGACCTGGCGGACCAATAGAAAAATGAGGAACTGATGAGGGGGCTGGCTCTGGATGGCTATTACACTGTGAGCGATAGATAATAGTTGTACTGATGCTATCGCAAACGCAGGACCAGTGATAGCAGATTCAGAGACGCAGGGCAACATCCGGTGCTGCTGTGGCGAAAGCTGTTGAATGAGCTGAAAGATGCTGATTCATGGAAAATTGTTGAATATTGCGCGACCGTGCTTCTGACGGGGTGAGCGACCGTGATGATGGACTGGGCGTGACTGCGCTGAAGATGAGAACCATTCGGGCTCTGGATGTTTAATTACCGGTATGGAATATGTTCAACTCGGCTGTGAGCTGCGTTCATGTTTGCACGGTGTTTATAATGACCGATTGCTGAGTTCAGTTACAAGTCAGGATTGAAGGACGTATTTTTTTTTTTGTCTCTGCGGCGGGCGTGTGACGGCTCGGCGTGCGCAGCTGGCGTGGCCGATGCTGCGGCTGAAGTCGCTGAGGGCTCGCGGCTGGTGAGGAGAAGACGACATCTCCGACACCATACGGATTAGATCATCTGTGCCGGAGGGCAAACCAAGCCGAGCAGGTGGTGGGCACGTGGCACGATCGCCGCACATGCACATGTGTGACCCGAGGGGCAGGACGGTTACCGTCAGGGGCTGTGAAACGGTGCTGTGGTCGGGCGACGGCCTCCGTCGCTGCTCCCTGCCTCGTGGTCGGTCATGCACTCGTCGTTGTTTTGGAGGTGGAGATCGAGAGGCAACGGCCTGAATCTTGGACTGCCGAGACGGGACTTGGTGTTGAGAATGCAAATCACGTGAATGGGCTTTGCAGAGACAGGACATAATTGGACGCGTGGACGGGCACGAGACATGAAGACGACGGCTGGTGCTTGCGCACTGTCAGTCTGGCTGGTGGGAATGACTCGGACTCTGTGTGGCTGATGATGTGGCTCAGTGTGCGGTGTTTGGGCGGTGTGACAGAATGTGGTTTGAGCAGGGCTGCAGAATGTGTCCAGCTTTCTGCCGAGACTCCTGATGGGCGTTCGATCTGTGACTCACTCCTTTGGACGACTGCCAGACTCCCCACCTGCGACAAAAAAAGAAAAAGTCATGGGCCGTTTTGTGAGAGAACAGGGGTGTCTTTGTGATTGATGGACGGAGGCCGACTCTGTGAGCACGCGCGGCCTCGGCAGTGGCTGTTGTGTGTGTTTGATTGACCAGTGCCACTGGGTGGGTTCTGGACCCATCGGTCGTTGTTCCTCTGAGGGAACCTGGTGATGGGCTGACTGGTGTGCCGGGTTTGATGCGCGCTGGAGCCGACGGTGTTTGAAGATGGATGCTGTTCCCGAACCTGGGCTGAGCGTGCCATCTCGGCGCGGTGGGTGATCGGTGGCAAATAACGGATCGGCTTTCAAGGCTTATCGGGACCAACTGTTGCCTTTGTATTGATCGCCATTGATTGTATTCTTGTCGGTATAAGGTCCTGACGTGCCCCATCGTCTCTGCGAACAATTCGCGGCTCGGCGGCGAACAGCGGGAAGGCCCTGGTTTGTCAGTGAGGTTTGGGCTGGGGAACTGCCGATGTGACGCCGACGACTATGGATGCGTGATGCATGTTCGTATGATTTTAGCCGTGTATTCTGTGTGTCGGTCGCTTCCGAAGTGATCGTCCACCCAACCCAGCTGGCAACCAACACTAACCGGGCGTCGACACCGCTGCCGGCGCGGTCTTCTGGCGGGCTTCATCTTCGAGACCGGGAGAGGTGAGGCAAACCAGACGGCGTCGCTGACACGATGGTGACTAACCACAGAATGTGTTGGTTGGAAGCTCGTTATCTTCATTGTGACTCTGACCGTTCTCTTACGAACGGTGAAAGGCGAAGATGAGGGCGAGGCGGTTGAACTGAGAGACAGACGAGACGAACAACAGGAAAACCAGAGATATGGTGGAGTAGTCAGAGATGAAGCTTGTGATGTCCGACTTTGCTCACATTACGCTTTAAACGATTCGATTTTCGGTATGATTCAGTTAACCTCTTTGAAAATGTTGGAAATAATTGCTTGATGTTTATCTTCATCGGCGGCGCATGCTTTCTTTCTGTAAAGTGGAATGACTTCGGCGCCATGGTGACCAGGGGCGCGATATCGCATGTCATTTGGTTTGTCTTTCTTGTCTCCGGGCGTGATTGAACACAATGGTACAAAATTCTTTCTTTAGCACAGTGCCTCTTTAAGTTAATCCATGTTACCGCAAATGTAACTGATGGTGATGTGTATTTTGGTGTTACAATATGGGAGAAAATGAGAACCAGTGTGGCTGGCAGCCTGTGAGCCTGGATCAGTGATGCCCGGCAATCGCTGATGAGGTATGAGCGATGAGGCGCTAAGGCCGAGAGCGGAGACACAGGCAGTAAGAGGGTGAACTTGGGTTCATCGGGAGGATAAATTACCGCGAGCGATTGATGTGTTGCTCTGGCTGCTGGTCGGGGCTAAGCTGGCAATGCAGGCAGTTCTCGTCGTTGACTGAAAATGCTGAAAATGATTGTCTGCTCGGCGCCTCTGGCTCGTGTCTGCTGTCCTGGGCGGCGGTTGGAG
Source organism: Lates japonicus (assembly GCA_033238685.1). NCBI lineage: Eukaryota > Metazoa > Chordata > Actinopteri > Centropomidae > Lates > Lates japonicus. The sequence goes on along the minus strand of BRZM01000708.1, from coordinate 120,509 downwards.
TCTGGGCCAGCCCAAGCGGCTGAAGGCTAGTGAACAAGGAAGATGGAGGCGCGATCTGGCGGGAACGAGGTCTCGAACCACTGATGATGCGGGACGACCAAGGCCCATTGTGCCACCTGCCTGAGTCAACGCGAGAAAGGAGTGAGGCCCTGATCGAGGTCAGGGGTCGGGCTCTTTCTTTGCGACCTGTTGCCTGAAATGACTGGCGTAACTGTCTGGACAACTACAAAGATGACGAACACCTGACCCCGATAATGACGTTGAAACGGGCTGAATCGCCTCATATCACGCCAGTGAAAAGTGGTTTCGTGTTCAGGTAGGCAAGTGAGCAAGTACCAATTAGCGAAGAATCTGATTCTCATTGTTTTCGGACTCGGTTGTCAGCTTCTGTTATTTTGCCGAGCTGCTGAAAATGTTTTCGGGCCGGAGGCGAAGAACGGTGAGGTTTGGGCTGCTGGTGGAACTGGCCCAGTGACACAGGCACGTGATGTTTATGCCGCAGGCGGTAACTGATGAGATCTGTTTGAAGCATGATTCGGAGAGGGTGATCATTAGGACTCGCGACTGGGTATTTTCGGTATTGATTATCAATGAATCTTATGAAATGTCAGAAATAATCTTCCGTTCTAACGCAATATTCGGTTACTGTCCGGAATTAGTTTCGGCGCGGCATCGGTGTAACGGCTATGTGTCTGTCTGCTTTCGTGATAAATACATGATTCTGGCTCTGAAATGATAATTTTTGTTGATCGCTTGATGTCGCCGTGCGATTCTCTATGCTGCCTCTCACTGGACCCAACAGACGTGACGGCATGTTCTGTATCTCTGCTTTCTTCGTTTCTATAAATAATCGGAAACTTATTCTGAATGTAGTGGCTGTGGTGGCTCATTTCTTTGAGGAACATGGGAGGCGAAAACATGAACGATGGGGTGCAACAGTTCGGTACAGAGTTAATCGTTTCAACCACGATTAATTGTGGTCTAACACCGAAGTGCAGAAGAAAATGGCCAATGTTCATTTTGCAACGGCGATAATGAGGAGAAACGTGTTCTCGCATTCGAGCACGAATCAATGCGCGCAACCATTCAGGCGGCTGTTTTCGGCGTTCACTGCTGGCCAACAGGGTGTCAACTGAAATGGTCATGTTGCCACGAACACCAGGTAATGTCGTCTGCCGAAGCAGAATAGTCGGCGCGGCTGCGCTAACGAGATCGGCGTCGTTTACCAGGCGGAAGTCTGCATCTGATCTTTCCGATCGTGGCATCGCCGACTCTGGAAGATCTGGTACAACGGCGGCAATGTTCACGCTGGTGCGCAGGCAATACGTGGTCATTTTCGGCTTCTGGGTATAAATGGTCTTTTCTTCTCAGGTCGAAAATTGAGCCTGACACAAATATTCAACTGCTGAACTGAACTGTGTGAATATGGCGTGGTGTGCGTCAGACTGACCGTGTGCCTGAGTCTCGCGAGCGATGACGGTGGCTGATGTTTAGATTCGTGAACCTAACAGACTGGATAGATAACCGATGCTGCGTAGTCTGCGCCAGCTCTGTCACATGGCGTCGACTACAGATCTGTCGTTCGCAAAACGTGTTCTTTCTGCAAAACGAAAACACGGCGGCCGGCACTGGGCTCGCGTTGAGCCTCGCAGTAATGTGAGAGATGACTGGGGAGCCGTAAATCGGGTCGGTCGCTGTGTTTGTGGTGTTCGCGACGTTTGAAGATGGCGCCTGGGCTGTCGGGAATCTATTACGGGCGGCAAATGTAGTCTTTCCTCGATTCCCTCCCGCCCAAACGCTGCGCCGTGAGCGTTGCTGAAACATCGGATGCTCGGGCTGATGACCCCGCGCATTCGTGTTTGCCAGGCGCAAACGCTCAAACTGAGAAATGACAGTTGATGACGAATGGCGCTGGTGATGATTGATAATCGTTTTGAAGGAGCAAAGAATGGTTCTCATAACCTCTCAAATCAGATATTTAACTGTGATCATTCAGCCACCAGCCGGTACTGGAAAGATCGCTGAAACTGTTTATTCGGATTCGAGAATATTGAACACGTATGCAACTTTCTGGCATTTACGCTGAACAGTCGTCGTTGCTCAAAACAAATTGGTGTCGATGGCAATGACAATCTGATGAAATGGCTGATGTCGTGCCTCGAGCAACGTTTTTCGCATTGATATGATTTTTCGATCAGCTCGATTGATCGTACATCTGTAAATAAAGGAAAATGACGAAAATGAACCAAACTGACGTTTCAAGTATTTTTTTTTTTGGCGAACCGCCGGTGACCGGTTTGGTAATATGGGCTGGAAACGAAATCATTGCCGGTTGTTCCTTTCAGTGTTAATCGGCAAACCTGGTATTTGAGACGCCAGAATCGCTACCGCTGGCAATTGCCGGTGAGCAGACGATGAACCGATTACGTCGCTGTATGTGGATCATTCTTGCGCAGACGGACGCCGGTTTCAGCAATAACACGGTTGTGTGGTGGTGAAACACATATGAAGTGTTCTGTGTAATAATGTGGACTGCGCAATCGTGCAGTCTGGGCAGTGGTGTGTGGTGCATGTGCCTGAGGTGATTTAAGGAGAACAGTGAGTGAGAAACCGAGAATGTCAGTCGATAGGACGCTCACAGATCATCCCGGATGTCCTCACGCTGAAATAACTCGATCGTCAGCGGCGCTGCGTGGAAGAACCAGTGGTGGGGGTCTTACGCCGGCGGTCTGCGGTCAGACCGGTTGCTGTGCTGCTGATCGGCACTGCACGGGGAAGTCAATGTGAGCCAGTGGTCGAAACAAGGCTCACAAAACACGTTTAGCGATACAACTGGGCGACACCTGTTGCTGTGGGGTGAGGGAGGATCTGCGTTTAAACATCTGGTGCTGTGATTTTCCGGCGACTCAGTTAAACAAATCTTATGGTTTAGTATAAAATTTCCTCTTCTTTTCGACCCCAATAAACTTTAACGCATATGTAACTGGCTGTCTATTTCCTATATTGATCGCTGTCTTTAATGTGACGGAAACATACCAGCAGAAATCATAATGAGGACAGGAAAGATAGCGGACAACGATCTTGTCGGGTGTGGGCTGTTGCGGTGATAAATACCAACAAAAGAATAAAGTTGTTGACATGCGATTGATGGAGAAACTATGATTAAACTTCTTCGCTGCTGCTGTCGTATTGACGGCGCAATGTGCCGGTTCATCGAGAATCTGCTCTTAACCTTGTCGGACCGTGCTACCGGTGAACAGTGAAGTGATTTAACGACGGTCAATTTCTCGGTTGCGAAACGAACTGTTGTGCAATGACGGGCGACCATTCGTTTCTTTATTTCACTGCAGGACCTATAAAGATGTGAATCTGAACCAAACATGTGATGACTTCAACGGCGATAAACTCAGGTCGGCTGTTTTCTACAAAGTAAACCCGATCTTCGCTGTGGAAAACGGTGGACCTTGCTGAAAACCAGTCAACCTCACGCTGGTATTCCGCTCGGGTGAAACTATTCTCGGTGTGATCGTCGTTGAACGCTTCTGTGCGTTCTTGTTCAAGTGATGAAAAACAATTGGACGACTTACTTGATGTTGATGATTGACAGATCGGCGTTAGACCGTTGAAGCTTTGGTGCTGTAACATATGATGTGGACATTCAGAGGATCGAAGTGAACCGGACTGTTAATACCGCCAGCGACGATTTACATGGACGCTGATCTCCATTCCCCGTGGTCTTTATCCTGTTCTGTGCAGGCTGGCTTCTGCGGGCTTTCCTTTTAAATAGTGTGGTTATCATTCGCGTGTGCACCGATAGGCCGCTGAAAGAGCGAACTGTGGCTGAACGCGAAGAACCGGTCTGAGCAAATTCTGTATGTTCACTGAGATTGCAGCCTGACAAATGATATTCGAACCCGCTGTGGTGAAGCGGAGAGGGCGGTGTCGATGAGCACTGGAAAGCGACTCTGAACACACGCACACCACGATCATGTCTCTTACAACGGTGATAACACGCGCGGCGACTGAAAGTTGTGACGCTGGGCGAGACAAAACGCATCGTAACGGGATATGTTCTGGACTCTGTGGTTTCGAACAGCGGCGTTTGGCTGTGCCAAACCAGTATCTGAACGGTTTAAAGTACTCCCTCTGCGGTCGAAACAATCACCGCCACAGGCCATTCACGAATCTGAACGGTCGCGGTCATATCTCGGCTCAGCTCGGCTACGTCTTCCATAATTTCCTGGCTCTTTCTTGTGACTCTGCGCCGTCGTTAATCCGGACGTCGGCTGCTGTAACGCTGCAGCTGTAGTTTGGTCAATGCTCTTGAGGAAAGGGTAACTCGGTGCCCAAACCTTGACAGAAAACACTGCCTGCTGCCTGTGACAAATGTGAAATCGAAGACAAACCGGTGGCCTGAAATTCAATGCGGGGTGATGAACTTGCGGCCTGTGACTGCTGACACCATAGGCACAAATAATATGACAAAGGTGGATATGGAGACAGGGGCCTGCGGGCATGTGGTGAGGGCTGTTTCTAAAATGTTTTTAAAGTCATGGGCTCTGGTGCACAGGCCGCCTCTGGTGCTGAAATCTTTCTGTGCGAATAACATTTCGTTGCATTTGTCGCTATGTTCTCGCTGTAACAAATGGATAATTCTGTATATTTTTCGCCAGGGCCAGAATATTCGGCGAAGCCACGAGAACAGGTGACTGTAAACCCTCGGTTTTCATCGTTTTCTTGACCGCACGCTGCTGCCATATGGTGGAGCTTGAAGCTCATTCCTCGTTACTACTGAAGCGGTGAACACAAAAAACAGAGGTACAATTGTATCAAATGAATTACTGACACAGAACCCTGAAATGCCTCGGTCAAGAATCGGCAAAAGACGCCCTGTCGGTTATCGTGGCCGCGCAACTGACAAATAACCGCTGACCGAGGATCGACTGCTGACAGAATAAAGTCGGTAAAATCGGTTCAACAAGTCTGGGTGCCATTCAGGCGTCTTGAAACGAGTGATCCATTGCTCTTGACTCAATCTGCTGCTGCGTTGACGGAGTATCAAATGTGTGATGAAATAGTTGCTCGCTTCACTGATGCAATCAGTTCTTTGGATGTTTTTGGGGGCCAACAAAATCTGTTGCAATCAGCGCCGCGCCAGCGAGCAAAGAAGTGATCGAACGTGGTGTTCGGTGATGCTTCTCTTTAACGCTGTCCGCAATAACGTGCGGAAGCAACAGATGTTGGATCGAGAGAAAAAGTAAACGGGGCCCCGATTTCTCTGTTTGTCTCGCGGTGCAATGTCGATAGTAACACGCGGTGTATCTTATTCTTTATATTTCAGTGAAACTGACTGTGCAGTATCTGGATAACTCCGATGGTATGCTGCTCTCCCAACCACTCACTCTTTCTGTGCCGCTAACGGTGCAGCTCTTGGAGAAGAGTTAAGACTATTTCAGGTTCAGGTCTTTCGAGATCTCGGATGTCGGCGCCGGATGCTGTCGCCCGTCGAAGGCTGCGGTGATCGGGGACGGCGCATCGAACCGAGACCTAAAGCTGGTCGGTCCAGACTCGTTGATGCTCTTTGTGGGGCGCAAGCCGTGATGGGAGTGCCGGGCTGAGGGCGGGACGAGAACTCCTTGCTGGGCTTTCTGGTCTTGTTCGGCCGGAGAATGGACTATCTTTCTCAGGCCGATTAGTTATCGGTGGCGGGCAGCCTGATACTGACCGATATGGGGAGCGGTAATCGGGAAGATCGTTCTGATCGTGACTACGGGAAGCGAGATCGCGATTTTGGACTTCCTCCGTAGCTGTTGAACGCTAAGCTGAAATTGGCAGTGCAGGTGGGAGGATTTTGGGTTATGACTGGTTGGAGGTTACAGATTCGTTCACGGAGAAACTGAAGATTGACCTGATAATTCCCTCGTGACTGATGAAATTCGATGAGGCCGACCTCATTTCCGGTGGAGGTAACTCGCTGCGCGACTGCTGAAGCGGGGACGCAGTTGAGGGTTCTTGCTCACCAGCTCGGTCAGTCGCGAATCATTTTTTCTGTCGTGTAGTCTGGCTGGGAGGTGATCTGTTTGTGGGCTCTGTCGGTGGTGGCGGTTGTTGGAGAACTGGCCTCGAGCCGCGCCAGTTTCTGCGCGAAGGGATCAGTGGGGGCTGCTGATGAGGAAGGGCGACGTGCCGGACGTGGCCGGCTCTGATGAGCCAGCGGGCAGACCTCCATCAGATTTGACTCTGGTGTGGTCTGATACGGTGGTATTCCGGTCTTCTGCTCCTGCTCCGAGATCCTGGCAACGGAAAGTGCGACTCATTCCCGGATTTCGCGTTATTACGTCTCTGGATGTTCGTGTGAGACCAGATGATTCTCGCTGCTCGAGATCACGCTGATGGCGGTAACGGTAGGAGACCCTGTTTCGCGAAGATCTGCACTGACCAACTGACGGACACTGAACTCAGCTCGACGGCGACATGAGAAGGTGAGTCACTGCCTGGACCTCGGCAGACGTCGGGACGAGGCTCGGCCTGGAGGGCGAGCAGAGGTATTTGCTGACCCATAACTGCCGCGCCAGCGGTTGGCGCTCTGAAACGGTGTCGGTGATCCGGGTCTTGACTGTCTCAGGTAACTCGAGGGATAAAGCATCGCGTGCGAGGTCAGGGCTGGAGATTTCAATGGTGACAGACTAACGTTAACAGGCGCGTTCAGAATCACAGCTGCGACCTGGCCACAGGCCAACTGTTGCTACGGACGTGGGAGAAGATCGGCTCTTGGTCTGCGCCGTCTGCCAGTTCTGAAGCGGACCGGGTATATCACAGTGCTGAGACTCAGAAGGTCTTCACCGGGATGGGTGCAGTGACCCAGAACCAGGACGCTTCCGGTGGTCACCGTTTCGGGGCTGCTGGCTGCTGCGGCAGTGACTCGATAGATCTGGAACTCGCCGGCAGACGACCATCCTCAAGAACTTCGATGCTGCTCCTCCTGTCAGGGCTCTCGACATCTTCTGTCAAGGCCAGAAGAGACGAGAAACTAATTTACAGATGTTCGAGGAAGAGCTTTGCCTGGCCTGGTACCTTTGTCTTACATTATGGTTACGATTGCTCAGACTCATTTTACGTAAAGAAAACCTATGTTAAGCGCAATGGCCCGTGTAAAGACCAGCAGTGATTCTGGCTGGCGGTTGGCTGTGTTTGTTGGGTGATCACTCCAGGCGATGAGTTTCATGACTGCAGATAAAATTAATAGCAACAACTCTGAGGCAGTCGTGTTGAAGACACCGCGATACCAATAATAACGACTCGCCAATGTTGAGAACACAGTCTTCATTATGCCTTATTTTTGGGTCATTACACCTTGGTCGCAGTAACCCTGACTGCAATGATTTTACAGTTTGAATAGATGGTTTCGATCGTATCGAGCTGAAAAGACCTGGCGTGAGCGGCAAAATCGAGTGTTGTGGATATATTCGTTGTCTCCGGTAACGGCGCTATCGCGGTGAAACACGAATGAGGAAGGCTGAGGGCGCTGAAGAGGAAAACGACGAGCAAATACTAAGGTGGAAAAGAAAGCGGAAGGAACAGATAAAGTTCAAGCTGAACCACTATGTTCACTCTATGCACACGACTACTGTATCGAGACGATCATGTCGTGTTCAGAACATGATGAAGGTGAACGAATCGTGTTTTGTTAAAAACAAAATCGGTCATCAGAAAAACGACCTGAAGACAATGGAAAGAATGATAAGGTGAGTGGAAGCAAATGGTTTAGTGTATGCAGTTCGCGGGTTACTCTGCCTCTGACAGTAAGTATACCTTGCATTTCCTTTTAGAACAGCAGTGTTGAAGTGATTGCAGTGTTTGGTCGGGCCATGTTCCTCGGTACACGCAGCGCAGGCTATTCAGCTATTTCAGGTGATTATTCGGCTTCGCGGTTGACATGTGAGGCGCAGTGTTGTGCTTCATCGATCAACTGCTGCAACAGGTTACGAAACTGCTGTTCTTTCACATGCAATTACCTGCGCGCCTGCGGCGGCGCCAGCTGGAGTCGGCGAATGAAACGCCGATGTGCTGAGATTTCAACATCAATGTTTATTTCGTGGCTTCTTCAGGACAGCTGCGGCTATTACGACTGTGTTGATGAATGTCGTGGGCGTGAAGAGATGAAGACGACCAGGCGGTATTCAATATTTTATCGAT
>BRZM01000708.1:95477-110552 GCA_033238685.1 Lates japonicus | reverse complement strand
TTCTCACAAAGACTCAGGTTGGTACAGAGACGCTCTAGTAAAAATAAAAAATACCACACACATATTTTTATTGAAGAAACAGTGTGAAGTCATATATAATGCAACAATTTGATGCACTGCAAGAGAAATAGTGTTTCTGCTAGCATTCTGTCTGCCGCTACCGGAAAACTAGCACCAAGGAAATTTATGAGACGATAACACATTACAGCAAACACAGCAGTCAAGCAGGCTGGGACTTGTTTATAGAGAGAAAGAGATGGACAGAGTGGAGGGAATGAGACCGTGTTTGTATGAGCATGGATGTGTGTGTGTGTGTGTGTGTGTGTAGTGTGTCTTGGTATAACTGAGAGAAAATGGACCATAGCACCATAGTCGCCCTAACCTGATTCTCTGCACGCTATATAACATGGCAGAGAATCAGTGACAGTGGACGCGCTGAGTTAGGATGAAACCCAAATAGGATGTGATAGGGCCTGTCCAAAACAACACACACATAAATAGACACACTCATTCATGATTGCCCACAGAGACTATTCCAGCAATCCTCCACTTATTCACTGACCTTCCATCTAAAGAATGAGCCTGTTTCTCCTCTGGAGGTCAGCAATAGAGAGATGAAAATCGGGGAGGAGGGGAGAGTAATGAAGAGAATGATCAATACTTTGCCTTAATTAATAACCTCCGCTGGAGTCCAAGCATTCAAGACCACTTCATGCTGTCTCAGTTCAAGGTTTTGTTTTTTCTTTTCTTCTTCTCCTGCTCCTCCTTCTTCTCCTCGCCTTCATCCTTCCCTCTCCTCCCCCTCCAGTTCTCCACCTCTTTCCTCATCATTAATCTCTGAAAATCGTTGGCTACATACATTCCTCCCAATCGATGCAATTCCACCGAGGTCTTGTCTGATTTACCACATGGCTGAATCCCCGTATGAATCTTGACTGGCCAGGGGAAGGGAGACAGAGAAGGAGAGAGAGAGAGAGAGAGATGGAGCGAGGTAGATGAGAGGAGAGGCACGCTAAACGACAGAGACCATCACCATTATATAACCTCAGCCGAAGTCACAGACAGTGGAAAGACCACAGGCTAAGTTCTGGCTCGATTCACTCAAGGCATAGTTTGTTTGAGTGTGTGTGTGTGTGTGTGTGTGTGCCCTTAGCCATGCCTATAAATGACCACTGATGCAACAGTGCCTATACACACATACATACATATCTGGCCAATAAGCTCACAAATGACAACACACTTATCAGGCACACACAGACACACTTGCACACCAGCCTCCCACCATTTAGGATACATTTCAGGGCTGAGGGAGCAGAGCTTTGGCTTTAGCCAGACAGTCAAACAGCTGAGACCATGCAGGCTTGGCTTCAATCTCCACAGCTCTGATCCAGCTTGCTAACACAGGGTGCTACCCAGCTGGGAGCAACACAGCACAGCCATTGGGTCAGGGCTCCCCTGACCTGAATCTGTGAACAGGCCCATTTAAACACGGGTGTATCGTCGCAGCCTTTCATTTATTTCCCCTCACTCACCAATTTCAGGTCAGAGCTGGACAAGACACCTGTATTTGAGCTCAACACTGGTTTCAAGATTATCTTAATGGCACGCAGGCCACAGGTCACTCAGAGTTTGAGCACCTGCTCTGTTCACAAGCTTCACACACACATACAGGCACACAGACACATTTAGTTTCTGTGGATTTGCCAAGTGGTTTTTCATTGACAGCATCGACTGAGCATTCCCTCCTCACTTGTCATCATCTGGAATATCATGTGCTGTGAAACAGTATGGATCTCTTCCACCAGACAGGAAATCTTTGGGAGTGCCCATTGATCTGAATCAACCATCCCCTAGCTCACCAGCTATCAGTCAATGTCGAATTAACGGTTTTACGTTACCAATGCAATGTACCAGACTCCCAGAACGGTCTAGTTAATGTGCATGTGTGTGTGCCTGTGTAAATAAATGAAAAGAGAGACAAATGAGTGCTTTTCTTTCACTCTCTCATGCATAAAGACAAACAAATGCGACCTCACGCTGCAACAGAGAAACCCACACTGAGAGTTACAAACTGGCCGGCCCTTTTGCTGACATGGAGACACCAGGAAACAGCTGGATTCTGGCTTAAAATGCCTTGTAAGCCCAGGAAACCCAGAACAAGAACTCTCCAGTAGATAGACAGAGACAGGGAGAAGTAAATAACTGAAGAGGGAGCAAGACACAACATCACAGGCAGCTTTTTGGCAGATGAACAGTCAATATAAAAGCCCCTGTAGCATAGACGATTGTACTCTCTAAACGTCAATCAAAGAATCAAGGAGCCTACATGTCAACCTCCAACTCTGAGCCTGTCAATACCCAAGTCTCGCAAAAAACATGGACTTACACTGGATTAACCAGCAGTGTTTTCCAGACAATAGGCCTCTATTCCACTAATCAACAGCCTTCAGGAACAAAGTAAAGGCAAAGCGCTGCAGTGTTTTCCGACGCATTAGCAGAACAGAGCGGTGATTCAGCCCGTCTTAAGTCAGTGCACTGGCAAAAACACAAATCCACAATCTTCAGCTTTGTCAAACAAAGCTTCAAGATTCTGAAATACAACAAGGCTGCTACTCCAAACCCTGCTGTAATGGAGACATTCAAAGCGAGTTCTAAATTTTAATAAATGTTACCTGACTTATTGTAACAAGGGTAATATAGACCATTATACACATTCACATACAAATACCATATGCAGGACCTATGTGAAGCATCTCAGAGACATAATGCCCTGGCCAGGTTTTGCCACTCAAGCACAATAACTCGGTCTTTGGCTCAGAAAATGGCCTCCATGCTTCCATGGCTTCAGCCGCAATCAGTAGCCACCCATGCCGACACTCCATATCTATAGACTCCATCAGGCCTCAATGCACACCTGACATAGAAGGGACTGCACATATAGTATAGAGAAACCAGAGAGAAAGCAATAAAGCTGGAAAACAAGTGAAGAGAGATATGGGGTATATATAGGATTGACAGACTAGATCTGATGATCAGACTAGAAAAGAACAGTAATATGGTCCTACATCATACTGTTTAAACTGTGCATTTATCATTGTTGTAGGAAAACTGTGGCCTGTCCCAAGTGGCCTGTCCTGTACAACTGAATTTGCACAGTAACATGGAGGTGCTAAGTTGCTAAGCTATACTGGGACAGCCCATTCCACCTTTGGGCCACGTGAGTGCGTGAGTGAGAGCCGTGGGGACTTTGGCTGTGTAGGGGATTAGATCAGGAAGCCAAACCAGAACCACCGTGGAGGCCGTGTGTGTGTGTGTGTGTGTGTGTGTGTGTGTGTGTGTGTGTCAGGACAAGGCCTAATCACTTAATGAACACGGAACAGCACCACTCCTCTGAGCAGGACAGCCAGATCAACCAGGAGGCCTTCCGCTTTCTCCCCTCTAATAATACCAGCCAACCACAGTCTGGGAAAGCTCACAAGGGGGGATTTAGCCCACTGGATGGTCCCAGATGCCAGTCATGATTGAGCCCAGCCCATTGGGCGCTTGCAGTTGCCAGGCCAACCCCTTCCGTGGGGCCTGGGAAAGAGATCTGACAGATTAACGAATGGTTAATGGGCGAATGGGATATTATGCACTGTCATTAATCTGAATAGGTTTGGCATGGGTCAGCTACACAGACGCCAGTAACCAAATGATTTTTCTAACACAGGACACACACACACTCCACCGGGCCCTGTTATTGCTGCAAATTTGAAACATGAAAATGTAATTGAAAAACCAGGCCAAAAGCATTCAAAATGAATATGAGTTATTTAATTAGAAATTTCTGTCTACATGTAACACAGTTAAAATTCTCCAAATTAAAAGTCAAAGTAGCCCGACACGCGAGGGCCAAGGACACAAGTTATGATCCACGCAGACCTGTGGCTTACGCACACACTTCCACTTCCATGGGTCTGACATCTTCGGCTAGAAAGGAAAAAATGCATCAAAATCTGCCTCAGCACTCACGTAAATACATCCTGAGCCGCGGATGATCTCAGCGACACCATGTCATTAAATGTCTGCACCCAGCAGGCCATACCGCCAGCTCTATACCACCATAAACAGCCATTAGACACTCTTGAGAACTATTGGAAAAGAAAGCCGAGTCTGGCTGTGAGTGAGAGATTCCTCCTGTAAACACAAATGATTAAATGCGAATTGCAGGAGTTTAGCTAAGGTGTTTTTAACACTACATTTGTTGTTGAAGAACCAACTGGAGCGAATCCTGCAACATGAACTACCATTGTTAGATCATACTACAGTCATCCCACTACAGACATGGGATATAAACTGCCTATGGATGCAACATGGTTTGGAATCCAACTTTGATGAGGGATTTGTGGTGGGAGGCACACTGCATGTATTTAAAATGTCCTGCACTGTCAAAGAGGGGCACCAATTACGAAGACACATACACACACTGACATCATGTGAGGGCAAAGAGACAAACTCCACTAATGATCACTGGGGACCGGCCAGGTGAGCGAAGCAACCAGGAGGAATATTTTCAAGAAAGCATACTGTCTGAGTGAACACACAAACATTTACACGCACACACGGCCGCTCAGCATGACCAGCTGGACCGGGTAGGGGAAGTAACGCCTATTGTAGCCGTTTTAGACAACAGATGGGAGGAAAATCTCTCGGCAGAGAGTAGAAAAGTCTCTGACTCTCTCCCTCTCTCTTTAAGGGGTGGTGAGCTTACAAAAGCATGCGGCATCTCTCCTGCCATCTCTGCCCACACAGGGCTGTGCCTAGCCCCCGTTTCACATGGCTCCACTGGCTGCGTGTACTTGACCGCAGAGGATTCTCACTGTACAGTCACCAATGCTGACAGCAACAGCACTGAACCACTCATACTCAAACAAGCCAAGCCAACATACTTGCATCACCCAAAACAGCGTTAAATATCATGTACTGAAGACCCCCGTTTTACCACTGACTGTACATGTGCGATGCAACTTTAACAAACTGCAGTGTCACTGCTGTCTATGCTGAGATAAAGCATGTGCTCCTGATTCAGGAAGCCCAGTTATATCCCCTGGGGTACATGAATATAGATCAGTGTAGCTCTTATTTCCCAGCTCTGTAGTGTAATCTGTCAAGGTGGGACCTTCTACTCTATATTGGAGGAAACCCACGTATTGCAGTCAGAGCCTATAGGAGAAACGCCTGCCTCCCTGCCTCCTTCCCTGCCCGCCTGCCTGCGGACTAAGAATAGATCAATGTATCAGGCAAATCGGGATTAACGGCGTTGTGCTCCAATCACAGCACACACACACACACACACACACACACACACACACACACATACAAACAAGGGAGTCAGAACACAAAAAAGTTGGTTTTCATTACCCATCACACTGTCATCATTTTTTGGCGTTGGACGGTTTCCACGCGGCTCTGCTCCTGGATACACACACACACACACACACACACCCAATCCAACGCCAACGCACACAGCCAACAAACCAATGTAAAGCAACATCACCTAAATCCCCCACTCGTCCCACTGTGTGAACATTGATTATGTTAGCTCACCGGCGGAAAAAAAAAAAAAAAAAAACCCCCCCCCCCCCAAAAAAAATCTACCCCAGAAGGTTGAGCAGGTGTTTGTGACTAAGCGGTTAGTTATCTATCACCTGCAGACACCCAGTCGGCCAAATTTCAACTCGCTGCGGAGCGCTCCGAAAATAAATTGTGCAATTAAAAAGGGATGCAGTGAGCAAGCTGTCCCAACTAACCTGTCTGTCCTTTCCCGAGCGTCTTCTCCAAACGGTAAGGTCCCACGTAATTGGCATGTTGGGCACCGCTGTTGTCTTTACCGGACGATGACATGTCGAAATCTGTGTGAGAATTTAACACTTTACAATAAAAGCGCAATTAAACACTCCTCGCTGGAGGTCCAAGCCGCTGCTGTCTTTTCTTCTCTTTTTCACTCCACAGCCTCTTCTCTTCCTCTCGCTCTTTCGCTGCCGCTTTTTTCCTGTCTCTTTTTTTTTCCCCTACCTCACTCGCCGCTTGAGGAGGTGAGGTTCTCTCTTTCTCTCCCCTTTTCCTCCTATCGCTGCAGACGAGCCGCAAGTGCCTTGAATATCATTGTCGGTTGAAGCTGCGCTGCCGCTGTGCGTCTGTGGGAGGTGCTGCCGAGCAGTCAAAAGGGGGAGGTGATTGACGGCGGATGCGGCCAATCGGAGAGCCGAATAGCCTCCATGCTGCCGCCCTGCTCCTTGTTGCTGGAGGATCTTTGCTTTTTCTAGAAGAGTTGCAGGTTGTGAGAGTTTTAGCCCACATAAAGTCAATGTACCGAGTGAAAATGGGAGTAAACTAATTCTAGAGGCACAGGTTGTATGATTGGGTCTTCCTGAGAGGAAAAAACGAATCATTTTTCTTCAGTTTTTCACCTGTTTAAGTTCAATCAGCGTTAAGTGTTGACACCTGTTGTTAAAGATTCCCTCCTGATTTGTGCTAATTCTCCTCATTTAATAATGGTATGTCCACAGAAAAGCTCTATTAACATCTTTAATAATACTTAAAATCAAATCCTCTTTTTGGAAAACCCAAGATCTGTGAAAATGCTGTTCATTTAAAAAGCTTCACTAAGGGACACTAGATGTCTCATACTTCACTGAAAAGTCCATTCTCAGTGTGTGTGTGTGTGTGTGTGTGTGTGTGTGCACTAGATGTTTTGAGTTTCTACATCACATGTGTGTGTAAGCTGTATATTGGACTGGCCTCCAAACTGGCTGTGATGTCAGAAAATCATCTCGTAAGTTCACGTGTTAAACTCTTAAACTTTTAAGTGAGCACAGAGAAACTTCAGCAGATGAGTGTGAAAACAGCCTTCTAGTGTGCTGCACGGTGAGGGTCACACATCCAAGTGAAATAACAATATATTAAACATTTTTGAGTGGACGGGGACAACTCTTGTTTTCACTGCTAATGTGTGTTGCTTTTTCCTTCCTTATTTTGTGTGTTTTGAAGTGCAGGTGTATGCAATGTCTTCAAAATTCCCACAGAGACAAAAAAACAAAACAAAACCCAGTACTCCTGTGTTGGAATGATGCTTCATTTGAGTTAGTCTGTGGTCATTTAAACACAAATTCAGTTATGAATATACACCCAATGTACACCACGTGAGCACAATATGAAAAAGTAGAAGAAAAGCTCTTAGATTTAGATTTTGTCACAAGGCCTCATGTGCCTAAGCAGTGCAAATTCCTTACCAAGTTTGCAATTAATCAGATTACTAAAACCAACTGACATGCAGTGAACCCAGAGCTCCCAGAACCCCATGGGGTCCGTGGTGCTGGGGTAGTTCCCCACCTTGCCCAGTTGGTAATCCAGCCTTGGGGACAATAAAGACTGAATTAAAGTGAGCTATTGAAGTTAAACCACCATTACTTTGAAAAAGCAAAGTAATGAAGGTTTGTGGTTGTGGTACAGTGGGGTGCCCACTGATCATAGTGTAAGTGGCTCCTCCTGTTCATCTGCTGAAGTGTCCATGGGCAAGACACACTGAACCCCAAGTTGCCTCACTTGTAAGTCGCTTTGGATAAAGTGTCTGCCAAATGAGTAAATGTGTTACGCCACACACTGTTTCTCACCAGGAAGAGTTACAGCATTCATAAATATTTATACTGACTTTATTTACTGAGGTGCTATTACTGCAGTCAAGAACCACAGCGTGTGAGTTTCTTGTCTCTGCCCTCTCTTCTTTCTTTTTCTCTATGTCCTTTCTCACACATGCCGCACAGTGATTGTGTATGTGTGTGCAGCATGGTGGGGGTGGGGGGTGGGGTCGGCCCTCTGATTCATTTCACACCCCACTGGTCTGAGACCTGTGACTGTGGCTCTGGCCTCTGTCTGTTCCTCACACCCTGAGAGAGTACAGGTGTCAGGGGACACATGCGGGAGAAACACACACACACATGCACACACACACGTTCATGCACACTTACAAACACACTTTGTGACCTCTAAATATTCTCTAACTGAATACAAGGTTGGGGGGGGGGGGTTGAAATATTAAGCAGAAAGAATTGCATCACACTGTACCCTACTCCAAAGCTGAATACATTCCAGAAAGATTCCCAATCTTTTATCTTTGTATTCCTTATAATACACTCTACTGAATTATCCTCATTGCATTTCAATAATTCATTTGATAAGAAATTAAATTGTTGTAGTGCACCATCTAATTTCCATTTTTCTTCCCTCGGCACATAAGCCAAAACACAGTATTGCTTAAACATTACACAAGTGTGCTGTGTTGTAAACTAAAACAGGCAGTTACAAGCCAAGTGAAGAGGTAAAACTCTATTTAAGGCATAAAGCCTGTCTGTAGGAGAGAAATATTCATACCTAGCAACTCTTACTCAATATACCCAGAAAAGTAGGTGAGGAAATGCATCGGCATCCCTCACAAGAACATTTTCTTCCTCCTTACTTTTCATTCATGAAGCTAAGTTTACAAACTGCACATGCCCCAGTTTAGTGCCTTTGAGGTCTGCGTTGAGCATGTGTGCTGTTTTCCCCTGATGCCCTTCATCACGCCAGGAGCTGGGTTTTTGCGCAGGGGAGGGGGGGGGGGGGGGGGGGGGCAGGCGGGAGGAGGTGTGACCCAAAGTGTCACCCACGTGACCGCGCGGTGCCAGGTGGACCGTGCATGTGATGTCAGCGCCAGGTGCCAGGTGGGCACCATCTCAATAATGCATCACGCCCGGCTCTGGCACTGGCAGGCGCACCACTTTGAAGTGTTCCAGAAACATCTGTAGCTTGAGTTTTTAATCACCTTGCCTGTACCTCCCTGCTTCCCATCAATCCTTCTCCACTTCTTCACATCCCTCTCTCCCTCTCTCCTGCAAAGAAATTAATGAGAAGTGTTCTTAGTTTGTGTTTGAGCTTGTGGGTTTAGCATGCGCACGTGAACATGTGTTTATGTGCATATTTACACGGGTTAACCCGCAGAGCCACCAAGCTGCAGAATCCAATCAACAGGATAAACAAAATTCAAAACAGCTCCTTGTCTTCTGGATGTTTGCGGAATATTCAGCAAGGCAAGAATTATTAGTGTTGTGTTAGATAACACAAATTTACCATTGGCCAAATAGCAATCAGCTGCAATTTCAGTCTCTAACACTCCACAAGATTTGCATACTAATAGTCTCTTCACAAACTGATCAAACTAAACAATGCTGTAATGACTAAAAATCAATCATGTCATGGAATAGAGTCTACAGTAACCAGAAGTTTATTTTTGTTTGCCAGAAAGACAGAGACAGATGTGATGAAAGATGAGGTGTGCCAGAGAGGAAGGAAAAACAGAGGGAGGGAGAGATAGAGGGAGAGGTTTACCAAAAAAGTAGAACATATTTAATGTGTGGCAAGAGTCCAATAACCTCTGGACATGAGAGGGAGCCCAGACTGCATAATATCTCCACCATACTACCATATAATGAATAGCCTCGTAGCAGAGTCTGGCCAATTCAACAGGGGGCTGTAAACACACTACCTTACACTAAATGTGTGCTACCCCACACTGGCACACGCACAAATTCACACTCCTCTAGTATTACAATGTTTACGCCTAGGATCAACTGCTACGCACACAAACACATACATGTGAACTCGCAGCCCTTCAGGCCTGTACAAACTGGTTACTGCCAGCTAGCTGCGTACTGGAAGCTGTTAGCTGTTACTGGTTTTGGCCAGTGTGGTGCGCTTGATTAATTAGCGTGTCATCCACATACAGAGGAGACTATTAGTGTTCATCTGCAAACATTTAGAAAACTGGAGGGGGAGAGGAATGAATGAAAGGGCAATGAAGGTGGACTCCGGCATGACAAATATGAGAGTCATGTCGGCTTTTTGGCTCGAGTGCAGCATGCAAACTAAGGAAAGAGAAAGGGGCAGTGAAAGAGAGAGAGTGAAAGAATGTGTTCATATTTTGTTCAGGTGATGCCATTTCTCATGATATAGATACCGGGGCGGGAGTCAAGGGAGCACACCCAAGGGAAACAATAAGAGAGGTTTGTCTCAAAGGCAGAAAACAGACGCAGAGGCTCCCATTCCTTACACGCAGGTTTGAGTGCATGAAAGTGCGAATGAATGCAAGTATGTATTTCTCTTCTGAGCTATTCCCAAAGAAATAAAAGGTGCATCATAAACTGGAAGGGTAATTAAATCCATATTTTTAACAAAGATGGAGCTTTAAGTGTAACGCCAGAGGGTTTCTTTCTAGGGTGTCTTGTTATCACGTGTACATGGAGATAAAGTCTTATAATTATTCAGACACTGAAGGACACTTGTGCACGTCTCCGAGTCCTCATGAGGAACATTTGTGCACTCGCCACTTGTGTATGCAAATTAGTGAGATCACTCACACACATGTGCACAAACACACACATGCATATGTTCCACCATCGGAGCATGTTCATGTGATCAGTGGTTGGCTGGTGTTCATTTCAAATGTCACCACAGTATGTTGGTTGAACACTGACATACCCATGAGTGAGGCTCTGAAGGGAATTCTCACCAGAGGGAATACGCTCCCTCTCTCTCTTCCACACACACACACACACACACACACACACACACACACACACACACACATAGATAAACAGCTGCAGCTCCACTGCCCCCTTGTGGTGAATAAAACCCATATTCTTTCACTCCCAAAACCTCCCAACACCCCCCAGGGACCTCCATAATGCTCTAATAATAGGATATGGAAACACCGATCGTTCCTCTGCAATTGTGACAATACGCACTTTTATCCAAATTTTCGCCAGACAACATCCTGGCAGAGCAACAGAGACGACATCTTGAATTTTCTCAGGTCTCACACTGTTTCACACATCTAACCTCTCTCTACTGACATCATGAAATCACAACCACAGTCATCTGACCCAGTTTGCTTCTGTTTCGTCTCTGTGGTGCTGCAGCCTTCAAGCCCTCAACAGCTCTGTTAACGGCGAAGTATGCTCCGGAATAAAGGTTGGATTTCTCATTCATGTTGTGAGAAAATTGGATCCCAGCAAAGAACCACTTCAACAAGCCTTTTAATTTTTCTCTTTTTCTTCTTTTCTTCTTTTTTTTTTCTTTTCTTCTTTTTTTTTTTTTTTTACATCTAACCACTTAATACAGAAAGAGGTGTACAGTGGAGCTACAGCTATTGCACTTAGCTTTGAAAGAATACAACAAAAGCAAATTTGTTATTCTCCATCCAAACCTGCATGCACATAGATAGATACCTGAGCACTTACAAACAAATGCACACTCACAGATGCGCACATAAAGCAAGCATTTCCTCTTTAATCATAGTTTTTTGCCATTGCAAAGAACATAATTGCAGTATAAGAAGCAAACTGTTAGTAATCATGTAGAGGGTTTGGCTGCAGCATTGGATAATTAGGTTGGCTGTGTGCGCCTCACTAATCACAGGGACATTTAATGGCAGCGTGGGGTGAGGGACTAAAACAACTACATTTAGCTGTAATAAATTCACTGATCATTCATTCAGCATGCACAGTCCCCGTTGTCTCTCTCATTCATTTTCAGTTTGAGTTTAGAGAAACACAATACATATGGGGTACAAGAATATAACAATAGTGTAAGCTTCATTAAAATACATCAGCAGCATACTCTGCCGTACATTTGTATTATGTAACTTAAACACTAGATGAGTGTTAGTGACTAGGTTTTCATTCCTTTTTTTTCCAGGCTTTATGTCCTTGCACATTTGCTGAAGGTGTTACCCTACCCATATGAACTGGAGGCATCTTTCAGTAAACCCTGTAAATATCTGAATATTCAACTAATAAGTCATTCTTTCTCCACACTTTTACCATTTAACCCCCAGAACTATCCTTACTTTAAACCCTGTATATATCCTGTAGATTCCTGGCCAGACAAGAGAACAGTCATTTTAAAAGCACTGACTATTTGCCAATACCCATTTACTCAGTATTAAGAACAGTTGCTTGTGGGGCTGACTACATAGGTGACCTTTCCCTGCCATACACTGGCTGAGTACCCTTGAAAATGCCTCACGCTCACATACTAAAGCAAGCTTTCCTCTCTAGCCAATTTGAAACCTGCTCCTGGCAATGTCACTCGCCCTAGCCTTTAGAACCTCACTATATAGCTACATGATCTAATGGACTTACTTCAAAGAAAAACATATGGCACATTATGTATCATGCTCATTGTAGTGCATGTTTTTTTTCCCCACTCCCCATGCCAGACCCCTAACCTTTTACCATTACTCATTCGCCTCCCTTATATTTATTATGTTCAAATCTTTGTCCAGTTTGCAAGGAATATTTGGCTGCTCACACATGTTGAAGAAACAGAGAAGCATATGGAACAAGGACATGAAATGTTTTCTATTTTTATGCTAAATAATGAATCTCTTAATTCTAATTAGTGAAGGAGTTACATCAGAAATGCCTCATTTGCAGATATCCAAAGAATTGTTCCTTAGAGACATTGAAACTGTCTTGTAATTGCTGAAAGGCAAAATATTCTCTAAAGGGAGAGAAGAGATGAAAGCTGATTTTGCACCCCTCTGTCCCGCAGTGAGAGCTTCCAGTGCTGTTCTGAGCTTATTTTTATGAGCCAAATCAGCCAGTCAAGGAAATTCACTGCAAGATGCTGTGTGTGAAGGTAGCTCTCAAAAAAAGAAGAAAAAAAAAGAAGAAAAAATAAAGTCACTGTAGAGGCTACAGTCGTGCTGCAATTTGACCCCTATGCACAGTATAGATGTTCTTTTAAGTTTAGAGGGCCTACATGTTAATATTAGTGCATTGCTCTGCAGGATTAAGTTGGCAGTTGTGTCTGTTTGAGGGTGAGTGGGAACTAGAACCAGGGGCACAAACCATAATCTCATTACTAGAGCTGTAAACCTCTCATCTGGTGTTGGAACAAGTCACATATATGTTTAATCAACATATACCAAAATAGACCCCTATGCATTTCTGACATTTAAACAAAGGTTTGAGAAGAATATTCAAGTACGTCGCTGCAACTGGCTGATGTCGATGACAGGCAAGAACTGTCTGCACTATATGTGACTCAGCTTGGTAGTTCAACCCACAACCACTGAAATAACTCAGGAAAACTTTATAAATGAGAAACTATGAGCACACAGCACCAGACGTATAGTACACACTAGTTATTGTATTATTACTACTACATATGATATGATGTTATATATTATTACATACTTTAACCTTCCCGTCACCCTCCATATTGCCCTTCGTATTCCGTATACTTTTTTCTTCTTACTATTATTCAAAAACAAAAGATAACTGCTTCAGAATCACGAATGTCATGCACAACAACAACTCCTACTACACACACACACACACACACACACACACACGAAGGCACATTGTCAGCCACCAGGTCACTTTGACCCAGAGGACAACATGAGGGTTAAAGGAGTCTAAGCTTAGCTCTTTATTATGCATTAGCTATTAATGTTTATTAGATATAATATTATAACCACTTCCAACCATTGTCATCTCAGTAAATGAAATATTATTCTAAGAGCCTAAGAGGAGCAGAAGAGTACTTAATCACATGTGTGTCTTCATGTGTCTTCATATGAGCAAGTTCTTATATGAACATTATATGAACATGGACGTGTCTGAAAGGATGTACACAGGTGCGCTTGTATAATATCGATGTTTGTTTAAAGGCACCTCCACGGCTAAGGTCACATCACCTCTCTTAGCGGCAGCAGCGGTGGAAGTGATTAGCAGAGAGACGATTCAGCCTCCCCCTCCTCCCCCCAACCACCCCACACACCCCAGCAGTCCACAAAGGACTAGGTTCAATTGAATCCAAACACAAGTCTCAACTAAATTACTGAGCTTAAATTACCTCTCCCATACGTTCACCATTGCCAATCAGTTACAGTAACTGCATTATAGCTGTCACAAGAGCAGTATGATAATGGCACGATATTGCCAGCATAATGTCTAGGAAACAAGGCTACTCTTTTTGAAAGATCCTCAAGTATCTATAAGTCAAGAGACAATGTTGCCGCTACTTCAGGTAATGTGCTAAACATGCAATACTTTTGATAATAACTATTTGCAGTGACATTTAGAGAGACTTAGAGTGGGCAGTTTGGAGGAGACTTGCTCAGAGGACACAAATAGCAATATAGCATCAGCTTGTTTGAACAGCAGCCCAAAGTCATACTGTTAACTTGCAGGCTTTTTGGTCTTGTCTCAGAGGAGGGATGGAGGGAGGCTGAGGATGGAGAATGGAGGGTGGAGAGAGAGATGGATGGAGGGTGGGAAGGAGGCTAGACGGGCTATGCAGGTGGTCTAGGTTGTCGGGAGCAAGTGACAGTGGCAGATGGTCACTAGCTTAATATCTCCATCCCTGCTGACGCTCGGACCCTCTGTCACACACACACACACACACACACACACACACACACACGCACACACACACACAAACACGTGCGTCGAAGTTGATTGAAGCCAGTGGTTAGGCCCCACACCGGGCACAGGGGGTACTGACTGTCACCCTTTTTCCCCATCAGCCCCCTGCCTTAATCAACACACACAGTCACACATGTACACACAGATACATATACACATACATCTCCTATTCTCTCTCCTACTCTCTCCTGCTCTCTGAAATGTCAGGCTGGTAGGAGGTTGTGTGGAGTTCCTCCGGAGAGCCATAAAAGCTGATTGGAGTTAAAACAGTTAGTCAGGCCTCCCCGCCCCCCAGCATCTGTTGGATTACAGTCAGCCAACCTGTCATCTGTGAAATGAAGGCTAGTATGGGAGGAGAGGGGAAAGGTCACAGGAGGGGACAGACAGACAGAACGAGAGATAGAGAGGGATGTGTGAGACAGGGAGGAGGAGGGGAGGGGAGGGGTGCGTAGATTGGTTTAGTAAAGGTTATCGTATAAATTAATAGGACACGCTGTGAAAAAAGAGTCAATTTGTCCACATTTAGCGGAAGAAAAAGATGCTGGGAGAGACAAGGGGATCAAAGGCA
>BRZM01000708.1:44696-95176 GCA_033238685.1 Lates japonicus | reverse complement strand
TGAAGAACAGCAGCTAACTGCAGGAATCATTGTTCAAAGATATTATTTTAAAATTATTGGAAACTTGTAAACTTGAAATGTATTAGGTGACTGGTTCAACAAGTGTGAATGTGTGTTATCAGTAATATTTTTTTTTAACTCTACAAATGCAAGATGGAATTTGAGTCAAAGTGTGTGTGTTTGTGTTCTTAGGGAGGCGATTCAGAAAGCCGCTTCTTCATCACCCGACAGAAGGAGGAGGCGCGAAGGAGGAGGCGGAGGAGGAGGAGCTGAGGAGCAACGAACCAGGCAAGTGCCTGTCTTCTGAGACGCCACCACTGCAGTGCTCATCAGCAAACCTGTGATACTGTGACTTAAACCCGACCACCCTGCCTCCCAGACCCCACAGTGTAGAGGCTGACAGATATATAGATCACAAAGAAGAAAGAGTATTACACAATAATAATAAAGACTTTGTTCTATTAATCTAAAGTTGTTGTGTTAACAATTGTTTGTGTGTGTTTGTGCTTAGTCTGGGAGGTCAGAGGTCACGGTCTCAGCATCAGACTCAGACAGTGACAACTGAAGGCCGAATTTGGTACGAGTCCATTGATTCTGATGATTACAATGAAGATGATGCTTGTGTCTGCTGCATGACCAGGTAAATACACAACCACTCAACCTCTAAATATATTATGATTATTCTAGTGATATTCCAATTTTACAGTCATATTCAAATCCCATTAAAAGACCACAACCACCGTTTCATACTTGGTACAAGATTTCTGTGTATCTTATTCCTCTGTGACATAGAGCCCATTCTTGTCCACAAATTATTACAACACATCAGTGAGCGACACCTGTTGCACTGGGTGATATGTTCCTGGTATTACCATGAACACACACACACACACACACACACACACACACACACACCGCAACACCACCACAACAAATGTGGATTAATCCACAGCTGAAAAATAGTCCCCAATAACCACTGTTACCAGCCATATCTCGCCATTACCAAACATGTTTATTGAAAATATCTTATTGAGATATGACTGAAATTTCGTATTAAATAAATGTGGTTGAATATACAAAGTCGTCACACATACTCCCATATTTGTACCAAAACCCAGCCTCTTTTTACCTTCTGTCGGTCTGTCGGTCTTGTTCAGGTATGAGGTTACAATCTTCATATTGAGGATGACGACTTTGATGAAGACACAGAGATCACTGAAGCTGTGAGGCCCACACACAATAATACAAAACAAACACACACTTGTTATTTCAAACTAATGTTGTATGTGTTTCCTCAGGACTACTGGCGGTGTGTGAGTGACGAGTAAACCCCCGCTTCCCCAGGAACTGCCTCACGTTGGACTCTGCGCCAGGACTGGCTGCCTGAGGTGTCAAAACAACACATCTAACTCCAACCCTCCGGTCCTAAACCTCTGCCCACAAAACCACCATCCAATCAACAGCCAAAGAAGTTCCAGGTGGTACTTTTTAATTAGCAGTTCTAGGCCAGAACTGTTCGAAAGGAGACTAGTTATTCTGTAACTATCACATTCATGGAATTATATTTAGTACATCTATAAGGGAAGGCAACTACTTGTTGGAAGCTTCCAGCCAGACTCATCTCTTGGATGCCTTTAGAGACAATTGATTCAGATTAAAACAACAATGTGATGTAGTTAACACAACTTAGGACTCAAGTTTTAACAACTCTGTGCTAGCTTTAGCTGTTGGTCACAGATGTATGCTACCGCAAGATCGTTTATTGACTGGCTGGATCATCACTCTGTCTGTGTCTTGAACGCTTACACACATTCCTCACCAACTTTTTAAAAGTAGGCTTTTCCTCTTAACAAACCATTTCGGGTTCAGTACAGACTTCTTTTTACAGTACATGGCAAATAAAAATATGATGCATCTATAAAATCTAAAAATGAGAAGCCTGCTAACAGCTTTGACAGTGACCTTGATGTAATTGTTTTTGGGCCTCAATAAGGGCCTCAGTGATCATATAAGACTAATCAGTGTTAACTATCACAGTATACTCACTGGTGAAAAGCACCTTTATTGCGGGCACAGTCTCAAAACAAACATGGTCATTGTGCACTCACTGAAATTGATGTGTCTCTGGAAGGTTCTGATGTTGAGGAGAATGAAGGAGTTGATAACTAGATGGGAAAAGGAGCTAAACTCCCTTCCCCTGTCACAGTGTCTGTCTGACTCCACCCACTCTGCTCCTGACCGCCTCCGCCTCCCAACCTCAGGATCTCCTCTTCTTCCCAGCCCTCCCTCCTCCCACCTCCCTCGACTCCCAAGAGCTCCCATCTTTCCTAACGCCCACTCCACCTCCGCCTCCACACCTCCACTTAACGCCCCTGCAGTCCCCGACTTGGAGCCGCAGCGTCGTATGAGTGGCGGCCGACTGGTGTCTGGACCCTGTCCATCTGTCAGTCCTCCGGCCGTCATACCGCTCACGGACGGACCCGGCAATCTGATGCCTGCTACGCTCATGCCCAGGAAGCTGTACAGAGATCAGCCAGTCCGTGTGCAGGCTGCCCATCCAGTCTGCTGCCCTCACCTACCTCAGTTGAGACACCCAGTCTGTCCTCACCGCTCTGTTCTCACCTCCACTCAGCTGAGACAACCTGTCTTCTCATTTAACCTTTCCACAGCAGGCAACGTAACCTCACAAAAGTTAAGGTGTAGCCATTGCTCAGGTGCTGCTTTTAAGAAGTTAGGTATTTTCAAAGTCTTGTGATGTGCTCAGTGGTGAGCCCCATTATGGTGATTCAGTGCCTAAAAGTTATTTTGGTCATTCTCTGGCTCCAGCTTCTGCTTTTCCTCATCATATATGATTGTTACTGGCATATATGATGAAATTCATCTGATATAACAGGACATCTGAATACATCTGCTTGGGCTGCGGTAAATTATCACTTTTTTTTTCATGATATTTTCTCAGAAGTTACTGTGTGGTATCCCAGATTGTTCTGTCAACAACTTACTGTGGATGGGGTTCCTCTATTCATTTAACAATGTAAACATAAAGGGAAATCGACATTGGTACAGCATTTTTGATTGTCAACTGCCTCACTATGCACAAAGTTAGATCTTATTTGGCAAACACAGTGGGGAAAATAATAGCTGGAAACTCAACTTCATGGTGTTCTTTAAGTTCAGGATAATGGTCGTTAAGTTCCCAGTGAAAGCACCATCATACTCCTTCCATTAACATATGACGAGGGTTCAAACGTGTCAACCCCATTCATATGCAACAGCTGTCACAGGTTACTCTCTGGTTGAGACTCCAGTTCAGCTCTACTCACTTCACAATAACCACAGAATTACTTAGAAAAGTTCAGTTTCACTTCTCTGCTTCTGTCCGTAGGCACATGTCCGCACTTTCTGTTTCTCCTCATCACTTTATCCTCTCTCTTTTCGGGACGCTCTTTAAAGGATATGTCTGGTGTTTTTCTGTATTTTTCTTGTTGTCAGCAGGTGACACGTAAAGACCAAAACCAACATGTGAGTCCATCTCTGAGCCCCAAGCCCATTGTTTCCTACAGAACATGTAAAGCACCCGGCCCCTTTAGTTTTTAGTAGCACAGCAAATGATTATTTTCACTATTGATAAATCTGCCTCTTGTCTCACTAAAATTGATTAATCATTTAGTTCATTAATGGTCAGTCTTTCTAACTTCCCAGAGCCCAAGCTGATGTATTTATATGTGTTGTTTTTGTTGTTTTATATGTGTCTGGATAACAGTTCAAAACCCAAAGCAACTGAATTTACAGTGATATAAAACAGAAAATCAGCAAGTTCTTTAATCTGAGATTGAGCAGCAATGGTCATTGATTTGTTTGATATTTTTCAACCAAAAATGCCAAACACATTCTGGTTGCAGCCTCTCAAACTTGAGGATTTGTTGCTTTTCTTTGTCACGTTTCACTGCAAACTGAATATTTCTGTGATGGACTGTTGGTCAGATGTTTGAAGACATCACTGTGGTCCATTGTAACAAGCATTTGTCAGCTTAGCGTGGTTGACTTTCAGCTAAATTTGCTAGTATTGCGAGTATTTCATCCAGCAGGATACATTCACTGTTGGTTTTAGTCTTTTTATAGGATTTGTTGACCATAAGAAAAATTTAGAACATCACTAAACTCATCTTTTAAATGGCGCTAAAACATCAACATGATTTTTCATTGCGAAAGACACGATCTCTTTATCGTCACCTTCACCTCCTGTCCTCTCCCGCCTCAGCTGAGCCCGCTCTCACTTTAAAGGAACGCTCCAAAATCATTCTGCTCTCCATCTTACCCAGAGTCAGATGAGACGATCAGTATCAGTTTCATTTCTGTGTCCAGTATGAGAGATGCACAATGCAAAGACTGGAAGCAGAGGGAAACTGCTAACTGTGTCATCCACCTTTTAACAGCCTGTGGAGGTTGGATTCACACCATCTTTTCTGAATTTAGGTGAAAAGGACTTCCCCCTAATATGTCAGATTGTTCCTTCAACATCAGTAACGCTGTATTTGGTAACATTTCATTTTACGGGTTGATAATTTCCTGGAAAGAATTGTGTAATTTCATAGAAATAATAGGAAAAATATCCAGTGATTATTGGCAATTTTATTCTCTAAAGAAGGGAGAAAAAAGTAGAACATTTTCAGAAAAGCCTAGACCTAAAAAGATTTTCTAGTTTACTATAGCCATTATTTTGTATTGATTATTCATAAACATACCAATTAAACACTGTCTGTTTTCCCTATAGTGAGAACCAAATTACATTGTTCTTTTCAGGGGACTTTTTGTAAATAGCAAGTTATTCAAAATTATTGACCCATGAAATAAAGCTTTACATTTTTATCTTATGGGTCTGTAATTTCCTAATCCTTTAATTGAAAGTTTCCTGGAAAGAAACATGAAACGTCAGTAATTATAGTAAAATTTGTAATTTCCATGAAAGAAAAACGTTTTTCTAACTTTTAATTAACTTTATTATCAGAAATGTAATTTGCCACATACTTTAATCTGTTATCTCACTTTGCTGTGCACTGACTTTTTAACTAGCAGGTAATTAATAGAATACTGTCTCTGTTTTTCATATATTCTCACCAGGAAACTTCCTACAAAGTTATTAGAAAATTTGTAGGAAATTATTGCCCCGTAAAATAAAGTGTTCCATAACATGCTAAATATTTATTTGTTTATTTAAGATGCTTAGAGGTTTATTTAAACAGACACTTTTCTATGAGCTCTTTAAATAATAAGATGAATCTACTGAAATTTATAATTTCTTGTTCAGAGTTTTCTGTGAACTGAATAAAGTTTAACTTGTCTTATCACGAGCATGTTGTTTATTTAATCACACATACATTACACTGCATTGCCCACTGCTGGTTCTGGATTGTAACTACTGTAAGTACTGTAGTCAAGTACAAGTTTAGAGGTAGTTGAACTTCACTTGAGCATTTCCGCTATGTTTAAGAGGGAGATATTTTTACTCCACTCCATTTACAGCTAAATTTCAAATTAAAAGCATTTTCTTTTAGTTTTTCATTATATTATTGGATTATTGATGCTGATGTATTCACACATAAGCAGTATTTTAATCAAAATTGATCAGTTAATTAGAATTTTAACCACTTAATGTGCTGTTGGGTGGATGAATTTACTATATAACTGCATTGTATTACATACATGATTTTTTTTTTTCATTTAATCCACAAAGTAACAAGTAACAAGCAACAACACAAGTCAAGCAAATGTATGTAAATGTAAATTACCTCAATGATAAAGTGTTGAATGCACTCTACAAGTAGGGATCAGAATGTCTCAGTATGATGTCTATGATGGGATCAGTGCTTTGGTTGTGGGCTCCATTATTTTTAGCCTTGTTTTTTCATTTACATCTTTACAGTGTCATTTGAAGAATGCCAAATTAGCTATTGGCAGTTCTTGTTTGTAATGTACCCATGGATGTACAAACAACAATCAATGAATTACTTTGATAGTGAAGAAACTTTAGTAACACAATGATTTTCTGTCAAGATCTGGAGTTAATTTCCTGATTTGTAATTGGATTTATGAATTTTATTCGTAATCAGAAATTATGGCATCCTCTGGAAGTGTAAGTCAAACTGAATATATAAATAGGTCTGTATGTTCAGATTTGACTGATTTGTTAGTTTGAAACGAACCTTAATAACATCTATGAGCTATGAGTCAAATTCACTGCTGCAGCTGCAACCACTGACTGTGTTGTTGAGTCCAAATCAGTGCAGACATCTGCTCCTTTCACCTCTGTCAGAATATTTACCTAAGACTACACATCAAAAAGGACAGAGAAAGTGAAACCAGGAGCTTGTCATGTAGTACATATTGAATCTGATACTGTTTAAAAGTGTAGTTATTCATTAGGAACACATGGAGGCAGTGTTGTCATATTTATCTTTTACATACCATAATTAACTGGCTGATAATCAGAGCAGGAGTGCAGAAATATCAGATTTAAAGATTATTATTATTGTCTAGATTTACTGGAGTAAAACCTAATGTTGATTCATCAAATTTAGATACACAGTTAACTGTAAATATCAAATGTTTACATAATGTAAAAGTAAATATACTTACCAAACTGGATGATGAGCTATTGGTATAATATCTTCATGGTTGTCCATGTTGGTGGATGATATGTAGAAAAAAACTGAAGTAAAATCAGTGTTAGTGTATATTTTATCAGTTTAAATAATTCCTATCAGATTGTACCATCTGTTCAATGCAGAAAAACTCAGTCCACGTCAGTTTTAGTTTGACTCTTAAACCTTTCCTCCCACAGCACCTCTAAGCGATGCAAATTCCACACAAAGAAAAGATAATCATAATTCATAAGAAACAAATATTCATTAAAAATTCATTTTCCTTATGGAGTAACCAACTGCTGCCCATGAATTTGAATCCAGTGCTGAATCTCTGTCAGGAGTTTAATGGGAGATATGTGAGCAGATATCCTTGAATGATCAGTTTCTATGAATCATAAACAGGAGGCTGCTCTCTGACTACAGCTCTGTGGATACTGTGTGTCCTTGCCTCAGGCTGCCTGAGGTGTATCAGTGTGTTTGTGAGTTAAACACAGTTTTCTGCTCTGAAACATCCAGTCAGGACATCTTCCTCTAATGCAAGAATACATGAGGTGGAACTCTGATTAATCGTCTGAAGCTCTTTTGTCTCTTGGTGTCACTGAGCATCAACACAGCTGTCATTCAGAAACACTGATTTCTATTCTGGTGACTGATGACACAAGAAAAATCTGTTTTCAGTTAGTTCACAGATTCAAGTATAAAACTGTTGCATTTCATTTCAGATAAATATGAGAATTTAAGAGGACCACTCTATTGGCCTGTTGCAATCAACTGATAAAATAACCAGTAACCAGTAACTATAACCAGTATACATTTTGTTTAACCATAAAGTAGGCTGCTGTTATTTAAAAATTGAAAAAACATGAACTTATTTCAGCTCCAACAGTATCATACAAAATTTGAATCAAGGTCTGGAGGTTTTACAGGAAAATGTTATAATCTGAATTAAAAATAACACTAGCTAAATTATAATGTATAATGTAAATGTATATTTGGAGATATCATAGTCCCAAAAATAGATAATTTATGGACTATATAATGCAAATAACTTTTCTGCTTTAAGGGAGTCCTTTAAAACCATACATGGGGTCACACAATGAAGAATCTAGATTAAAAAAAAAAAATCTCATTAAATACTAGAAAACTTTTATTTCTTCAAGCCCCCAAAGATGCTTAAATTTAAACAACTGAAGGAAGAAAAATCACCTCCCAAAGTGTTGATTCTCAGTGGGATTTCTATTACTAACAACTCTTTTAGCATCTTGTGGCTTGCCACGATTCAAGGCACAGATGAGGCCACTGAGATTGTTGTCAGTTTTGCAGGTATTTGGTCAAAAAAGCGGATGGCTCACCAGTACCTCTTTTAGATGCTTGCTAGCAAACAGCTGGTAGACAGATGATATGACCACATCCTGAGAAGCACTGAGTCAAATCAATGACAAAACAGTTTGAGGATTAATTAGCAGTTAATGTGAAGACCTACAAACAAACTATTTATCACAAGTTGTGTATGTCACAGTAAATAAAAAGATATCCTGAACACAAGAAAGCAAGAGTTGATGTTCAGAGATAACAGGGTATAATGTTGATGTAAGAGGATAAAAAGGTATGAGTCACAGCAGCTACAGTCACCTTTTACAATGAATGTCACTTTCTTGCATTAAAAATGTGCACATTTAAAAATACTTTCAGCTCAAAATACCTGCAGTCAGCAGCTTCAGTACACCCACATCAATTTCAGCCCTCAAACTCTGACGTAGGTCCAACCCTGTGTCAGCTCTTGAGGTCTTTTATTAAATAAATCTGCCATTA
This sequence comes from Lates japonicus, assembly GCA_033238685.1. NCBI lineage: Eukaryota > Metazoa > Chordata > Actinopteri > Centropomidae > Lates > Lates japonicus. The sequence continues at coordinate 86,720 of BRZM01000708.1, read as the reverse complement.
TTTTAATGCTCAAGTCAAATCTCAGTCTTTGCTAGATCAAAAGACACAGCATGCCCTTTTATCAGCATAAATTATTCAGTGCATCCCATGACAGTTGGAGCAGGGGGACAACAAATACATATATACCTGTCATCCATCTTGTTAAATATGAACAAATCGGCCTTTGTTTACGAGCGGCGTAGGACCTTGGGCCAGACTTGTGGGGATGTACTGCTTCCTCCGGCAGAATACTAAACCAGGATTTTGGGTGTGTGGACGTGGACGCACGGGCGGAGGATTAGCATGGAAACAACACTGGCAACATCCACTAAAAACAGACCCTGCAGAGCAAATCACAGTCATGAAGGGAAGCATATCAGCAGCAACGTGCACACACACACATGCACTGTACATGCATGGCCTAACAAGGGCTATATACAGGGCATCAGCCTAAAGAAACACACACACACACACACACGCACATGCACCAGTCTTGCTGGCAGTAATCAGAGTGCAGTGTGTTTTTCTCAGCGGTGTAATTCATCAAAGTGACGGCTGCCAATGAGTCTCAGTCAGCCGGACAGCCACAGCTAATCAATCATCAATCTACCTGCTCTTTGTCTCACAGCACTCTGCAGTCGCCATATTTTCAACACACACACACACAGTCAAATAGTCTGTTCGCATGGCCAGGTTTTGTAGTTTCCTTGGAATGTCTAGTTTAAGTCGATGTCTGGAACAAGGCACTAACACAGCCTGGGTTAGGGGTTCAATTCCCTAACAAGCCCGTTGTATGAGTTAGTAATCAAACAGCTGTTATCATGTTTATTTAGGACACTACCGTTTAACAGACAGGTCTTTGAAGTCACATGAGTCTATGGTAATGAATGGATATTAGTTACTCCTTAAACTACAATATTTATATTGATTTTTTCATAAAGTACATACCTACTATATATAGAAATACTGCATGGATTGGCTCAAAACTTTGTGCAGACATTCATGGTTTTCAGAGGATAAATCCAAGTGACATTTCCTTTCCTTTATTGCCACTGTGAGGTAGATGTCCCTGTTTGCTACAGATATTCATGGTCGCTTGAAGATTGTTGTTTATTTAGCGCCATCATCAGGTCAGAATTTCAGTTTGTCCAGTTCATTAGTTTATGACCAAACTAAAACCCTCTACCAGCCATCAGTCATTCCCATCAATACCAAACTGCATTATGTTATAATGTGAATTAAAATATTAGCAGCAGGTCTGCTCATCAACAGTTAGCAGTGCTCTAAGAATAAATAGCGTGGTGGGGGGAGGCATCTAAAGTGCGGAGGGGGTGGGGGGACAATTAATCTCTCCCACTTCATTGGCCATGTTGTTAACAAGCCCCTGTATTGATGTAAGTGAGATATTCTATTTGTTCCTTAATGGACTTGAGGAATCGCTCAATTTGTTTCTTCCATAATTGCAGAGAAGATGAACCCAGTTCTGTATGATCCCCTTCGATCAATACTCACTTTCCAATCTTGCGCGCCGTTCACAGACAGGAACATAAATTGGTGCGTCAGCGAATTTAGTTTGCAGAGGATTTAACTAACCTTTGTGACTGTAGAGTATAGAACGTCTCTGCTTTATATTAACTTTGATTCCAATTCAAATCTGCTTAATAAAACAGCTATTTTAGAGAGATGAGTAATTAAACAAAACATGTTTATATCAGTTATAAGTAAAAACAAGACTCTTCTGTATTTGAAGGATAGCTGATAGTTTTCCTCCATCAGGAGTGGGTATGCTGGATCATTGCCTCCTCTTTCTTTCTGTGAAACACAAAACATTGTTATCCTGTCTCTTCAGAGGCTTCATTACAGAGAAAAGGTTTTTACATGGAGAGAAATGAAGTGTGGGGAGTGGGTGTAGTGCAGAAAAACAGCTTCATTACACCGGGAAGGAGTGAATGGGGTTTTTAAATAACATCCTGAATGCACTGTGTTTCACTGTATTGTGCCGCTCTCACATGGTATTCAATTTACATCCCACTGCCTGATGTAATACCCGGCTTTTTCATTTTCTCTCTCTGTATGACACATTGCAGGGTTAGATCGATGGACTGTTCACTGGTCTGATGATGTATGGGAGCAATATTTAGCCTTAGATATAAGGCAGGTGGTGTCATGATGGAAGTTTTCTTGTTATTCACTTCTCATCTGCAGTGAAATCAGACTTCCTCCATCTTTACAGGATGTTAACACCCTTAAAAGAAACTCATTAGTCTGGCTTTCAATGGAGAGAGTTACACCGTGTCCATGTTAATGCATGATTGACATGAAAATGCATCTTCTTCTCTCTGATTTCATCCTCAGTCTTCATTTTCAAATTGCCTTCTCAGAACGCTATATGTCTCACTTTTCAGTCTGGATGGAGAAAACCGAACCTTTCAAAACACAAATGAATGATTGTCAGTTGTTCTCAGTAGTTCACGGTCACCTTCGAGCCGCTCTCTGAAGCTCCTTGTATGACACATGTTCATGAATTATGTTTCCTTTGAGGGACGACCGCACAAGTATGAAATAGTGATTTAATCGAGGGGTCAGTGCAGCAGCCTGGGAATTACAGTCAGCCGTGGCTGGCAGGCAGCATTTATGACCCTCGATCAAATCATTACCTTCTACGTGTGCAGTCGTTTCACAACAGGAACAACAAAAAAAAAGTCCTGGCTCGTGACAGAGATTACAAATCAAAGCGTCAGAGGCGACATACAGCAGGAATAATCTATCTATCTAGACTATCTGACTGTCCTCCTGTAAAAAACGAGCCCATGGCTCTTCTGTGCAAGCAGCTTATTGAGACCCATAGTTCATAGTTACATTTTATTGTTAGGCGACCTCTAGCAGCCGAAGCAATTATGATGGGAGCAAAGAAAGAAGTTAGGTGGCACAGTATAAAGAGGGACAAAGGAGGAGGTCGATGTGGATGCTCAGGACCCCATACAGGCTTGGGCTGGTCCTGGGTGTGACATGCAACAAAGACTCTTGACACCACAAGAGAAGTGAAGACACTGTGGTTGTAGAGTAGTAGTAATAGTGTTCTATATTTCCTCTACTGTCATCTTTATTCAATAGTGAATGTTTACAGGTGCGATGAAAGAGCTGAATGTTGCTGCACAAAGTCTCATGTGTGACTGAAGCATGTCCTTGTAGCATTCACTTGACTGTGTGAGTGACTTTTTAACCCTGACAACAGTCAATGTTTGGTCGATACAGCTTTTCATGCTGGTTTTTAATCATGTCGCCACAATAATAAAGGCTTTTTACATACTGTTTGGACTTTAAAGCAGCAGCAGAGGAACCTATTTCTCTTCATCTGTCTCCAGAGAATCTCACTGACATGTTAAATATTTCAAATATATCTATATTAGTGTACCAGTCTATCACAGGGCCGACATATAGGGACAAACACTCATGCTCAAACACCTAAGGACAGTCACCAACTAACCTGTCTTTAGACAGTGAGAGGAAACCAGGGAGAACATGCAAACTGCACACAGTAAAGTCCCTGTAGCTATAGTTCTGATCATATCTTCACTGTTTTCTATAAACGACTCCATTTAAATGCAGCTTCAGTCTGCCTGGGCTCTGAAATGTAAACAGTTCATTTAGATGATGAGAATTTTCATTGGTGGAGAAACACAGCTAATGTTTATTGCACATTTGAAATGGAAAGTGAAGTGGGTTTTAGATTGACAGCTTTGACAGAGCAGAATATTACGTGTGTGTGTGTGTGTATGTGTGTGTGTGTGTGTGTGTGCATCTATACAGTTTTGCTCTTCACTGTCCTTCAACAGTTCAACAATCTCATTTACATACTCTCATTTACATATAAATCATTCACATCTGACATCTCTATCACTCACACACACACTCAGACACACACACACGCACCTGTGGGCACTGTAATAATGAGGTGTTTGAATACCTCTCTCAGCTCAAACAAAAATAGCCTACATTCCTGCGGATGGATGGATGAACGGGTAAGTAAAATGTCAGACTGAGACCTGGGACACTGCTGTTTGTTTCCTGTTTCCCGCCGTCTCTTTTAACCATGACGACTCTTCCTTACCTTTAACCAAATGTTTATTTATGTAACCATGATGATGAAGGTGCCCCAGCCTTAATGAAGTATTAATTTTAACCCAGGCTGTGAAAACTGTAACCACAGTTTCAAGATGTGGTGAAATCTTGGCGGTCACATTGGTCGTCAGGGCAACATGGTGGCTCTAGGTAGCTTTTGTAGTTCCGACTGACTGTGGTCACTTTGTGTTACCAGCCAAGTGGTCTAAGGTGCCAGACTCAAGAATTTCCCCTTTCCTCAACAAAAGGTTTTCTTTTCTTCAAATGGAGGCATGGGTTCAAATTCCTCTCCTCACACAGGTTTCCTCACTGTTTTCCTTTCTTCCAACTTTCAACTGTGTTTCCCCAAAAACAAAAATGGTGGAAAACAAATACAAAAGAGCTCAGTCAACTTTTTACTTTATTGTAAGTCCCTCTTGTTTACTGAGCTGACTGTTTATTTTACTTTTGCAAGCCACATAATAATTAAATATTGACTGACTATTTAACTTTTCCTTTTGATGTTAATTAAGTGTGAAACAAATGTAAAAAAAATGGAAAGAAAAAATAAAAACATTCATTCACTCTAAGGGGGCACAATTACAGTGTCACCCATTTTGTGTTTAGTATTTGTATGTATGATTATGTAAGAATGCTTATACTTAAAATACATATTACATAGAAAGAGGTCAACTGCATAAATCACAAATTAACAAACTGTCAGTAAATCATATGTGATCCTCATTTCTCACATAAAAATTCATAGAATCTCCAACAGTCTTTAGAATGAGACATGGTTAGACTACAACAGCCATTGTGATGACACTGTCTATGGGGATAGGGCTATTTTTGGAATAGAACTAATGCTCTGTTATAATAGTATCAGATGATAGTATCAGGTCATTTGGTTAGTTCACCTAGTTAACTGAAAACCCGTCTTACAGACCACAGTTAGTTGATGTATTTAAAATGGAGGAGTGGAACGTTTGGAAAACCAATTTTGGCAGCAAAAAGCCATCAAGTACACTGTCATCAAACACGACTTCAAGCTTCTGCTTACAGAGGTAAGGGCTTGAAAATGTTTCAACACATGCATTTTCTGACAATACATACCTACTAAAAGCTAATATAATATATAGTGTTCTCTCTCCTCATGCCTCACCATCAATAATCTGCAGACAAATGCTGCTCTTCAGCTCCTACCCTACCATCCTTCTTGTGCATTCATCGTCATCTGGCTCCATGTCGTAACCTTCCGTACTTCATGTGTTGCTTCTCTGTCCTGGATCACAGATGGCCAGAGACCAAACCAGGGCTATAGGGGTGTAAGAGCGACATACTGTGCAGCAGGACAACTCGCTATCTCATTCAAGATGTAATTGGAGAGGGCTCATTTGGCAAAGTTACAAAGGCTGTGAATCTAAACACATCACAGGAAGTGGCCCTCAAGGTCCTTAAAACTGAGGACACTGCTGACAGAGAGGTAGATCATTTAATCTGCTTTGATTTTTTCCACATTTTCTTGCTTATGTTTTGTTTATTAGATGAACTGCTGATACCATGCTATGTCACTGCAGGTTCCTATGTCATTTTTCCTATTTTCCTCACAGATCAAAATGCTTGATGTGGTGAGCATCCTGGACCCAGTGAAGAAGAGCGTGGTTCAGTTCTTTGAGAGGTTCGTCCACAAAGGACAAACCTGTCTGGTATTTGAAAAGCTAGACAGGAGTCTTTTCGACCTCTTGGATGAACGAGAGGGGAGACCACTCTCACTAAATGAAATACGACCAGTAGCGCACCAGGTAAAGACTATTTGGCTTTAATCAGTCCATCAACAACTAATGGGCAATACTCTCAGCCAGCTGAGAAACAAGTTACATACTGAAGTAACATAACTGTATTTTTTCTTTGTCTGTTTAAGCCTGCACCCTGGTAAATGTTTTTCTTAACCGTCTACATTGTGTTGTCTCTACAGTTACTGACGGCCTTTGACGCTCTGAAGGGCATTGGTGTCGTCCACTCAGACCTAAAACCAGACAACGTGATGCTGGTCAATCACTCAAGTACGCCCTTCAGAGTGAAGTTAATAGATTTTGGTGTGTCTTTCAAGACCACAGAAACGATTCAGGGGATGACCATTCAGCCTGTGAGTTACAGGTAAGTTCAAAAAGCATCATTTGTAACGTGTGCATTTGTGTGTTCATGCTGTAGATGATCCAGCAATGGTTGTGTCAGTCTCCAATGTGCATGCTGGATTTGACAATGTACTCAATGGCTACCCTTAACTCTTGTAGCTATTACTACACACAGGGCACAGAGAGGTCATCCTGGGCCTCCCCATCACAGAGGCCGTCGACATGTGGAGTCTTGGCTGTCTTCTTGGGTTTTTGTACTGCGACCAAGACCTGTTTGCAGACTGCGAGTACCAGTCAGTAAGTAAACAAGTGTATTTAAATTTAAAAGGACATTCTACCCCAGGCACATGTCAAAACCCAACAAGGGACTTGATGTAGGATGTGGGATGATATCATTCTTTACATTCTCTCTCTAGATAGAAAGGCATGATGAAATGTAAGCCCAGCCGCTGACCACCTCCTTAATGATGGGCACTACACCCAGATATTTTTCAAGGAGAATAACTACTGGGACGAGCCAAGATGGTGGATGAAGGTATTTTAACCTTGTTGAGTTGTTATCTTTTTTTAAAAATCTCCCAATCAGACAACAACCCTTTTTAAATGTTTAACACATTTAGAAGAAGTATCTGACCAAGGTGTTTTGTTCCCATAGACCCCATTGGAATACCAACTTCAAACTGGCATTGAACCTGAAACATGGCAAAGCCCCTTAAGATGCCTAGATGACCTTATAATAGTGGTGGTCACTTCGCAGCCAAAGAGCAAATTAATACCAATTGCTCTGTTGGTGAGAGACAAAGCAATTAAACTGAACTCATCTCCTTTGTTTTAAATCCAGCACAGCAGAGATGGAAGGCTGAACTAGAGGACCAAAAAGGCATTTATCAGCCTTCTGAAATGCCTGCTCAGTACCCAGCCCCCAACAACAGGATCACTCCGGGGAAGGCTCTGAAACACCCCTTTGTAGAAATGGACCACCTGTGGGAAGAACTCGACACCAGTTCATAGTAAGTGACTACCTTTTGGTTTCAGTAGGGTTGGTCGATACATAGTTGGATTAATGAACGTTTGTTTTACTGAGTGATCCGTTAATTTATCGTCATATGTTATTCAGTGCTGTCGACACAGCAGAAAAAATGATGATCGTGCCGGATTACTATTTGGACAGCAGAGAGATGGAGGAACTGCAGAAGCCTTCAGTCAAACTTCCATCACACATAATGACTCAGGCTCAGACAGTCCTCAGTCCTGCAGCAGCCTTCTCTCTATAAAGATAATATTAGGAGGCACCTGATGGAGCAGAGCCTGCTGCAGCGATGGATGCATTGATTCAGCTACCGCCAAGGTGCAGCAAGTCCAGAGCAGAGCGTCGACCAGCGGCGGAGTCACCTGATGAGGTTCCACCTGCCAGAGTCAAGATGAACGCATGAAGAAGATCCGCAAGTTCTTTGGCAGGACAATCAGGGCCTTGTTTGGAAAGAGGACACATGAGTAACCCCCCCTCCCCCCTCCACCCTCTCTCACACCCCTTCCTCTCACTCTCTCACCCCCCTCTCCCTACCCTCTCACCCTCTACACACCACCTCTCCTACCCTCTCCACCCTCTACAGACCCACTCTCCTACCCCTCTCACCTCTACACCCCCCCCCCTCCTACCTCACCCCCCTCCCCGCCCCCCACTCTCCCTACCCCTCTCACCCCTCTACACCCCCCCACTCTCCTACCCCTCTCACCCCCCACGCCCCCCACTCTCCTACCCCTCTCACCCTCTAACCCCCCCCCACTCTCCATGGTGGAATGTTGGGTCTCTACAATCTGTGATAAAAGTGCCCTGAAAAAGATTCTGTTATGACTTGGATGTATAATTAAATTAGATTTGACTTGAATTGACTGTCCTGTCATTCATCAAATGTATTACCAATCGTCCAAAATAATCGACTGGTCAATAAAATGTGCAAGGTAACATTTTCAAGTTGTCTGTTTTATTTAACCAACAAATAATATAATGTTTTATTAACCAACAAATAATATAATAAGGACAAATGCTCATGTAGTTGCCTATTAATCTAAAACTAGGTCACACACAAATCCAAAATTTTCAAAATGCAAAAATGTCCCATATCTCCTGCAAAATGAAACATTGCATTCAAAATACCACACACACATCTCAAAATCAGCACTTTTTTCACAATAATATATTTTTGGATATATTATGTGCACACTGTTGTTCTACATTTAAGACTCTACTGTCTTTCATAGACTTTGATCTACATTTCCATACAATGTTCTGGAGTGAACATAATCTGCTACAACAACAACGCAGTTGTAACACCCTTATTTTCATTTCCTCTAACCATTTTCCTGCTATTGACCTGTTGTCTCTTGTGTTTTTTGTGAGTGTTGCTTTTTTCCATTTGGTTTTTGTGAGTGTACATTTGAAAACAGGACAATACGTCTCGGGGGTTCATCCTGTGTGGTTGTATACGATGGTCTGGGTTACCTCGTTGCGCCAAATTGCATTTGATTCGATACATTTAAGAAACATATGCATAGGTCAAGATGAATCATCAAAAATATTTACAGGAAGAGAAAAGAGAGATATGAGAATATGAAGATTTTAGACACATTGTAGTGAATAAGATGAGATAACTGAACAAGTAAAACAGGGAGACAAGGATAAAACCCTTTTTTTTTCACTGCTATTAAATTATTCTATGTAACTAAAACTTCATACAGTCAGCACACAGACTCACAACAGTAACACAGAAGTATACGTCCAAAGACTGCATTATCTAACATAAGCCGCCATAAGCTGCTGTTAATACCAGACTAGATGAGGCTACAGCGAGAAAAACCCTTTGAGCTATGAATTGAGAAAAGGTACATTTTATTACACATGAATTCCACTTATCACTTGAAAGAGGAAGAATGTGTATGCTTTCTCCCATGCCATATCACTCTTCACGTTGAATGAAATATTCAAGTTGAAATACATCAGCACAGCAGAGAATGGGATATTCTAAATGTCCTGTGCTTCATTTTATACATATTTCGACAATATTCTATGCTTCACATAGAGTTTGTGGTGCTGCTGGAAACTTCAGGATCTCTGCTAGAATTTAAAATAAAGGTCTGTCTGAATAATGACCAGCTCCATAAAATTCATTCCTCATGATGCAGCAGCTGAAGGGTCCATGCGGGGCCATGAGGTTACAGTCTTCTTGTGATACATATTCCAAACATGGTAATAATAAACATACATACAGTATATAGTATGAAATTTGGACCCAGGGATTTTGTTCCATCCTTATTGGAAACTTGGCACTGACACACAGGTATTAGTTTAGTCCTGTGGTACTTTTTGAGTCCAATCTAAAAAAAAATAGGTTGCTGTAGTGTATGTGCTTACTTTAAAATGGTTTGGATTATTTTAATATAAAAATCCAGGAATAATGTGACCATGAATCCAGCTATTTAGATGGAGACAATAGACAAAATAAAGTAGAAAGTAAGTGGATGTACTTCAACTTATGGGTCTTGATTGTTCAGATAGGATTTAGAAACAAGTTTCTCTTATTTTAGCTCAGCGTCAGTACAGAGGTGATGACAGTGAGAAATAGAGAGAGATGAGCAGTTAGCAGGAATGTATTATCCATGGATGACTGACCAGACAAGCTGGCATGTGGAAAGGTGACCAGGCACACAGAGTCAGAGGTCAGGGGTCAACATCAGGCTTTGAGAGAGGGTAGATGGGCTCAACGCTGCATTTGTGAGGGCAAGAGACAAAAAGACATCTGAAGAAACAGGAGAACAGGAAAACAAATTTCAAAAGAGGTTTTAAAAATGTGACGTTAAAGCTGTAATTTCATTTTTTTTTACAGTTTGGTTCTTACAAACAAGAGTTTGCCCTTGACTACAGGCTTTAATTTTCTTTACTGGTAGAGGCAATGATTTGTGAGTTTTAAAGGTGCTATATGTGAGCTTTTGCTATTGCTACATAGCTAACGTTTACTGACCAGTCTAGAAAAAATGCTGTGAATTCAGCATCAAACTTTATTCCTTTACTCACCAAGAGCTGTGTCCAGTGGTGGAAAGCAATACTAGTACTTTGTTTGTAGTTCTGCCACTTCTTTTCTTATACTGAAGTTAGCATGCTAACCAGCTAGCCCTGGCCTGTCTCGTCACTTTCCGATAGCGACTCACTGTATCATCCAGACTGCCCTGAAGAAGTAGTGCTGCTCAGAGGGCATATTAGCAGATGTGGTAGAAGGTGGGAATTTTAAAAAGGTTGACACTTTGTGTAATCCAGAGTTTTGCAGAATTGTCTAATACTGACTTTTTTGTTTGGTGATAAGGTAAGCCTGAATGTGGGCAGAGACTGCAAACAAGCTTTGCCTAAGTCCACATGAGAGAACATGGGAGGCAGTGTGTATGACTGTGTGTGTGTGTGTGTCTGTGTGCCAACCCAAGGCTGAACAATGTGTATTGTCGGGCTTCAGGGTATCACTGCGACACATGAAAGAGTGTGTACGTAGGAGTGTGTGTCAGTATTTGCGTGGGCTTTGTTTGAGGAGACAGTGTAAACACACACACACAGACACACACACACAAACACAGCCTCATCATTCTACCGTTGTGTTTAACAGTTCACTTAGTCAACCAGTCAACCCTGCAACTAAAAACGCTGTTAGCCAAGCAGACATCCATATGATCAGCAAGTCAAATACATCGGCTGGCACACACACACACACACACAAGACAGATAATTACCCAGTCAACAGGCAGACAGTTTGTCAGCCAGACTGATCAGTTAACTAGTCAGTATGTCAGCCAGTGATTTAGGCTTTTAATGAGTCTATCAGAATAACATGACTGACACATGGTGGCACTCACACCCTCACTGTGTGTGTGTGTGTGTTCATATAGACATGTTTCCTATTCACAACCAGCCAGGGATTCATGTGCAGCTTTTATTCAAGACTACATCTCCCATCATTCTTAGGTTGGTGTTACACTTTCCACATCTGTTTAGTATGTGAGGGTCTGCTGAGGTCATTGTGATGTATATTTCGTCACGTGCGTACGTGAGGCTCTGTAACGTCCGCAGCTCCGGTGTGTGCGTCTGCAAGGGAGTATAATTGAGGCCTCGGCCATAGCTGTGCTGTAGTAGTGAGCAACATGTAGTTTATGTTGGTTAAAATGACAAGAGGTTTACACCTCACTGTCTGCTGTGGTAGGAACTCATTTAGTTTATAATAAAAATGTCAGAAACCATGTGTATGTAAAGAAAAGAAACTTGTTTAATAAATGTTGGTGGAACAAAGAATGCAGCTCTAAACACTGAATCTCTTCATGTCCACATTTAAATACGTTTTTTTAAACTTCAACAGTTACCACTTCTCTCCTGCTGCAAAGATCTGTTGTTGGGCAGAAATGAGTAGTTAATCAATTAATTTAAGATATGTGTGGAGAGATTTGAAAAAATATGACCTGGTTTCAGAAAATGAGTGAAAGCTGTTGTAAAAACTGTAGTCTACCAGTCCTTACAATGAATATATTACTGTTTTCAACTTTATTTTATATTTGACCAGTTTATTGTTGGTTTTGCTCTTTTCATGGAATTTACTGAAAGTAATAAAAATAAAAATATCACCAAACCCATCCTTCAAGGAAAAAAATGTATGTGTGTGTCTATCAAAGCTCAAACTTCACTCCCTGCCCATGACCTTTGGCCTCTCTACGCCCACCTCCTCTGAAACACACGCACACACTCACACCAGCAGCTTATTCCACTCTACATAAATCACCCCAGGCTATACCAGGCAACTCGCACTGCTTCAAGTTGCTCTAATGCACGGATGCCTACTGTAACATTCAGGAGACTTATGAAACAAAAGGTTAGGCCCCTGAATGGCCCAGTGTCAAGGATTACTTCTGAGACAAATTCTCTAACAACAAAGCCTCCATTGTGCCCCACCAAGCCCTCGAATTAGCGGCGGGGGCGACTGCACGCTTAACTGGGTTTGACAGCTCGACTACTCTCCCAGACCTCTCTGAAGATTTACTCGGATTGCTTCGATCTCAAATGTCTAAAAAAATCTAACGAATAAAAATGAGAAGGAAAATGTAAATATAAAATGAGAAATAAATCCAATTGATGTCTCTGGAGGAGTCTGAATAGATTATTTAGAATACAAATTAAACTGCCCATAATCTATTTAAAAGTAGGCCTCAGTCTAAAGTATGGATTAGGCTGCAGCACATGCAACATCTGTCAGAGAAAGCAGCAGTTTCTTCGGGGGATTCTATTTCCTGTATGTGTCTTTTTTTTCAGTGAAGTATTGGCTTGTTTCTCGGTCAGAGGAAGTGTTTTTGTGGTGATCACTCTGTTATTAAATCCTGTTATTTTCCAGTTTTTTAAAGGACGTCTCTGGCCTTCAGTTTAAATCTAGTGAGACTGAGTTTCATCTTCCAGTGTCAAGTCCTGAAGAATGAAGCGCATGTCTTCCTAATGCAATTTTCAAAATAAAAGCTTGATGATGAAAATGCTTTATGTGACAATAGTGTCCATCAATGCCACATGAAAAATGAGGTGTCCTATTATTTTTTGTAATTTTTTGTGTGTATCAAAACAATACATTTAAAACAAAACACCAAATATAAAAGCAAACAACAGAGCAAGAGGGTGAACAACCACAATGAAACCAGCCAAACATTAAAAACAAGGCAAAACAAACTGAAAGTGAATATTTATTGATATAATTTTTGCTCAAACTGAAACATTTACTTTCCACTGACTTTGTTGCTTATGAATTCAAATCAGCTCTAAAATTTGCTTTGCATTCAGTCTTAACAAGGGTGTGTCACCAAACCAGCCCAGGAACCCCAAAGGCCTAAGGTTTGCTCCAGGTCCTTTGGATGTATATGATTTCATTTTGTTTTCATTGGTTTTGCACCACCAAGGTACAATATCAGCTGTGATGACAGGTCTTCTCTCCTCCAACATGAGGCCATACCAATCTTAAATCTATTGTATTCAGTTCATATTGAGCTCATTTGTTTCATTAGATTAGTTCTTTTTTTCTGTGTGCTAAGTAATTAACACACAGAAAACCCCCAGCAAGGTAGTACCATCCCATCATATGAGTGATGTAAAGCTGCAACAACAATTAAATCATTATCAATACATCTGACAATTACCTTCTTTAATAACTGATTGATTGTTCAGTGGATAAAATGTTAGAAAATTTTGAAAACTGACCATCATTATATTCAGATTGCTTTGACTGTTGAGTTTGCGATCATAGTAACCTGGGAAATTTTCCCATTTCAGAACAAATTTTTGAGTTTTTGCTTTAAAAAAAATTTAAATAATTAATCAATTATCAGAATTTCTTTCTTAATTAATGTTCTTCGATCAATCAACTAATCATTTTAGCTCTGGTCTATTGGCCGTGGTCTCTACGTGCCTGGGGAAATAATAAACACTAGAGCTCCAACAGTTTTCTAGCTCTTTAGGAACACGCGGCTTTTATTTTGAAAGAGAACTAAAACTACTTCTGGTGCTATTCCAGGTAACTCTATCTAACTTGACTGGAGTGTAAGAGCCTACAGGCATTGGGGGTTAGTATAGGGAGGAGGAGGAGGAGGAGGAAGAAAAACGCTCATCCCCGTACTCCCCCAGTTTTGCTGCGTATCGCGCCGTTTACAGCGGAGCTCCGGGCTCAGGAGCTCACTGGATGTGTGCGTATCACATCAACGCTGGACACAGAAAATACACACTCCTGCCTTTAAAAACTAGACGTGTGTGAGTGTGTTGGCTGTGTCAGGAATTACACCTGAGCCGGGCATGTAGTTGACCGGGTTCCTGGGCGTGGGAGGGACGAAGAAAGCCGCTTGTCTACTTATTTGTCGTGGGAGTGTTGTTGAACTAAAACTTCGGCAGTGACTGAAGCAGCTGCGCAGCTGAAACACGCGTTTTTATGTTTGTCCGGTTTATCTCGTCCTCACACCGGGATGTAAATTTGGGAACTTTTTTTCAAGGACCGGCGACACAGAGGACGAGTTCTCTTTTCTAACTTTTGATATCTTTGGGGAATATAGTAAGCAAACACGGCAGTACAGTGAGAGGGATACAGCAGCACGTTCAGAGGTAAGCAGCATTTTTTTTTTTTTGCTTTTTCGGTACTTTCACGTATATTTGTCTGTTTTCAGCAAAAATCGCACTCTCTTTCCCGAAGCTTCTCACAACAAGAAAAGCTTTAGGGGGATTTTAAAGATTTGTAAGACACACGTGATTTCTTATCACAGCGTTGCCCCGATAAGTTCCCCTCTCCCTTGTTTTGGAAAACGCCACACCGAACTCCGCTTATGAAACTTCAAATTTAATTAATTATTGATTCCTGGTAAATGGCGCTAGCACTATGTAACGTAATTTGTGATGTTTTACATTAAGCATGTAAGTATTGGATATTCGGCATACAAGCCACTCCCCAAGTAGGGCGTTAGTATGAGCAAAACTTTATAAACTGATTTAATTTAAGTGACAAGCTGCAATCGACGTAGTGGGAAAACAGTTGTGGTGTTAGTGAGTGCGCGGGTGTATTGTTAGACTTGGAATGACATAACTTTTGTTATTTGACGTTTTGTGTGTAAACCGAATTGAAGACTGGACTGTAATGAGTAGTTACAGGCGTTTAAACCGGTGTTGTAAACTCAAGTCTGTGCTGATAGGCGAAGTAATGTTTAATTTCCATATTTTTAAGCCGAGTCTGGTGTAACGGTCTATGCATGTAGGAGACAGCGGAATGTGTTGGGACTAATCAATACTTAGAGGAACATCTGGAGCCTCAGCTAGTGGGCTGATCCTGTTGAGCGAGTGACACGGCTTCAGTAATGTATTCCAGACTGGACTGACTTCTTCCAGCGCTAACTTCCCCATACTGGCATTTACAACAGCTGTAGAAAACCATTATCTTTTTATTGATTGTCCTCATTAAGACCCAAAGAGGATAATGGGATATGAAGCTCTGAGGGATTGTCAACACCAGTTAGATATCTATAATATATAATAATATAATATCCCTAATATTGTATTCAGTGTACTGTAGTAGAAACAGATGTTTTTTGATGGCAGTATTGATCAGAAGTGCTTAAACCATTACATCAGCAGCCAGATAGAATGATTGTACTCAGTCAAATCTCTGGCTTTAAAGGTCATTAAAACATACTGACCCCCATCTTATGTGTGGGACTATGAATCTGTGAAAACACTGTGCTGTCTGTTGGCCATCTGCTTAGAAGCTTTGCTGTACACGATGGGAAGGTAATTGCCCATGGTGTCAGTTAATGGATTAGAATAGCCTCCACACTGCACCTTGAGCTCTGAAGCCGTAAAACCATTACGGCTATGGCGGTGCCGCTCTGTTTAGACTCAGGTTGTTTGATGTTATGGCTAATATGATGCTCCGATCAGTCGAGCATGCAGTTTCAAGGCCGCTTGAACTGTTCATTGTCACGTTCAATTTACTGCAAGTCACTAGTGGGAAGTTTGGATGTGCATTTTTTTGGGGGAGTAAATGCTGGGAAAATTTGCTGCTCTTATAATTTCATGTGTAGTGAAAGCATATATGGCATGAAGACAGGATGTCTTGGAGGTCGTTTAAGCACAAGTGGCTGAAAGAAATGACTAAAATACTTTTAAAACACAAAACTTGCAGCAAACTGCAGGCTCAGGCTTCCAGTGTCCGTATGAGCGATGAAAACACTCATTGATGTTTCTTGTCCAATTAATGTTCTCGAGGAAAATAGCAGTTCTAATGTGTTATTAAAGCAATCGATGGTTCAAAAGCACCATGTTCTTTTGAATAAGCTCTTCACTAAATCCTTTTTTAATGTTTTGCTAGAAGCCTCCACATGCAGCACGATACAACCACTATCTCCTCCTTTGTGAACTGACTGTTTAAAATTAGTTGCTGAGCAGTTCAGCTCTATGTTGAACAGCCTCAGGGCCAGAGTGTTCAGTGTTTTACATTATCTTCTGACTTGAAAATGGAGTTCATTGGAGATATTTCTTGGAGGCAAAAGGAGTTTTATTGGTTGCTCATTGGGCAGATCCAGAGAGACGACTGACTGCCTCGCAACTTTATAATATACAAAGAAGGAACTCAAAGGAAGGGAAATCAAAGGGCAATGATCTCTTTTTATTCATGTATTTATATGACATTCATAATGTGGGAAGGTCAGCGGGTTAACTAGATATTTTGGATGGACGTGTTTTACATTCAGTAGCAGAGCTCAGGGCATCTAGATGTTGATCTTTCTCTTCTCTTATCTGCTTGTTTTTTAACTGGACTTTGATCTGAAGACTCAGTCACACCATATTTGGTTGGATGAAATCTACTCAGACTGGACTAGAAATAATGTGGGTAGAGCTGGGTGATAAAACAATAACGATAATTATCACGATATAAAATGATATTGTGACATAAACTGATATCATTTTAATTGTTAGGATTATATGTTTGATATAACTCATTTCCATGCTTAGATAGCAAACACAGAAATTAATCACTTAACTGGCGATCACACTGCAGGATAGATAGATAGATGTACTTTATTGATCCCTTGAGGGAAATTCTTGCGTTACAGCAGCAGAGACAGCAACAATAGGTAACAACAACATAATAAAAAATACTAAGAAAATCTTTCAAAATATATACAGGAAAATAATTCAAGTTGCAATTAAGGGCAGGATTGTGGATGAGAGTAGTAGTTGCTAACTACTGACAACTATATTTACAAATTCACAGTGGCTGTCTCAAGTGATGAATAAATATAGGTATGTGCAATATTTTCATCTGAGAATGGATGTGCAAAGAGGTATGTATTGAAGGAGTTTGTATCATTACAGTTTTTTTTTAAATGTCAGATTTGTGAAATGTTTTGCTGTTTCTCAAGTGTTTGTCATGTTCTGGTCATGAAGAAAAGTTTAAAACCGCAATTAACTTTCACTCATGGCCATATCGCTCAGCTCTAGTTGCAGATATAAGTTGCTGGAGCTCACTTCACTGTCTGTCCTCTTGGTCTGTAAAACAAAACCATGTGACTCTTGAAGGACCAAATAGCACAAACAACTAAGGCTACAATAAACGATTATTAATATAATCGATTTGATCTGTTTATCATTTCTTGATCAATTGTTTAGTCTGTTTAAATGTTTAAAAATAGAGAAAAGGTAGTCAGACTCCAGATGATCCTAACTCCATAACTCTTACCATGAGCAGGTGGGTGTTAGGATGCTAATTTAAAGTTACATAGTCTTGCTTTAAAGCCGTGTAACATCAGCATTTAAAAGTTGGAAATTTCATGACAGAGTTGGAACTCGTGAACTTTGCCTTGTGAATTTCTGGTATTGACCAATAGTAAACAGTCCTGAGCTTTGAGGGGAACGGAGAGCCAGAAAAACAGAGGAAGCTATCATGGCTGTTATTAGCTGTGTTGCACCATAGGTCAGCCATGTATTGTTTAAAAAAAAAAAGAAAGAATCAACACTCTTCATCTTGTTTGTCCCTTATCTAGACAAGCTGTGGCACTATGGCTCCACCCACCACTGAACCAATAGGATGTTTTCCAACCACAGAGGAATGTTTGTTCCTAAACCTCTAATCATCCAGAGAGAGAGAATGAGAAATGTTGTCAGTCTGTGCATTAATGGAGTCTATACAGTCAGACCATCAGAAACCTGTTTGAGAGGAATGCAGGCGGACGGTTGAGTAACCATGTTGCTGTCACAGTCACGGGGCTGTGAAATGAAAAGAGAGCCTGAGAGTCAGATTTCATGAATCCAATAATCCTCCTCATAATAAGTAAACAGTGAAATTAGTACAGGGAAAATACACAACCCAAAACCAATAACTCCACATTGCTGACGTGTGACAGTGCACTGAGGCTGCTCTGTGACAAATTTGGCAGGTTCTCATTGGCTGCAAATCTGGCATGGTGTATAATTCAGTTTTGTTTGGAGGAAGGCTAGGTGGTAATTCAATATTTTTGATTATCAAATTTTAGCAAAATCATATGGCGATGATATGTTATTTTTCTACAAGGCTGTGTTTCCAAAAGCAAGTTGAAACTGTAAACCAATAAAATTAGCTATTAAAAGCTTTGTTTGACGGGGGGTTTGGTCTGCAGTGCACAACAGTGGAACAAGTGAAAGCAGCAGTACTACAATGTAAAAACACTCTGTTACAAGTAAAAACTCTCATCAGGACTTAAATCATAGCATCTGTAGCTTTGCACTACTCCACCCTCTGCAGGTCTGATCAACCACATAACTGAAAACACGTCTGTGTGTGCGCCCGGCCTTTAATCAATAATACTGCATCATATTTAGAGCTGTCCACTTGTGATCGGATCACCCATGTTAATGTCAGGTGTGAACAGGGCCACAGAGTGAAGTGACTTCTCACAGGCAGAGCCTCATGTTAAAGTGTAAAACAGTGCATATGCATGAAGGTTAGAGTCCTGTGAGTACAACAGGCTGTTCCCTATGGCCGTAGAACACAGCTCTGGCTGGTTCTAATCTATGATCATAGGGTGTGAAATTGAAAACATAATGTTGGAGATAAAACTGTTTCTAACAGATGGACGTCATGCTCTCACTACTGACCGTCTGCTAACCGCACATGGTTGGCTCAGACTGTGCACCATGTGTTGAGCCACTTTGTTGATGTGGCAACTAAACTTTTATTTTAGTTTTAGTTTGGACAGTTGATTCAATGCAGAGCTGTGTAGTAGCTTGTAGTTTTCGTCCCATTCATATTAACATCCATACAGCTTTCGGAATGATGGAGTCTAGAGACTGGCAGCAAAACCCTGACAAATAGTGTGTGTTTTACTCTTTATTGCATTTTATAGTTGATTCTAAGTAGCAGCCCTGTCTATTAGCATGTCCTGTCTCTATTTGAACCATGTGGTTGTTTTTATCCCAAACCTACTGTAAGTGCTGTGTTGAAACAACAAAATAAGTATCTTCACTCTGTTGAAAAAAAAACAACACACATTTTAACCTCAAAGCCTGAAATTAAATTATGCTTCATAACTTGGCAGTGACACCAAGTGAAGACTGAGAGAAAGGGAAAACCTCTTAAAAGTTTCCCTCCCCCCCCTCTGCTTTCTCCATGTTGTAGTGATTTAAACACAGGAAGGGACTGCTAGTTCTCAGAGGTCAGAGGTCAGGGAGGCAGGGGTCAGTGGCAGAGGGAGCGTGAATGCAGAGTCACATAGACGTTCACAGACTTTCAGCTCCAGATTTATTTGTTGGGTTTTAATTAGCGTGCTTACCCATTTGTGTTTGAGTTCATGTCATTTCATACACGCCTGAGTATGTGTATTTTTTCTCATTGTCCTTGGCAGAGGATGTTATTTTCCACTTTTACTTATTTACATGTTTGTGTGCAGCAGTTCATCCTTTCAAAATGAAGAGGATGTGGAAATCTTGCTTTGCTTTTGACCAGAGAATGTTAAAGTTGAATGTTTTGATTCATATTTTGTTTAACATGGTTTTCCCACATAAAAAGGAAGCACATCTACACTTACTCTGATCTCTGAATTTGCTTGTGCTTGGTCGATTGGTGTTGAAAGAGTATCAGAGGAAACATCAGAGAGAATCGGTCATACATGTTCGAGTCTCACCAAATTCGGAGTCTCTTTGGATTCTGGAGTATTGGTCGCACCAAAACTAGCAGATTTAAGACATCACTTTCAGCTCTGTGATGCACAATTTTCATAATTTTCTGACATGTTTTTTTGTCTGACCAGACAAAATCATGAAAAATAAGCATTATTTGCAACCGTAGTAAAGATGGGAGTAGCTTTAACATCAGTGAATCCATTATTCCGTCTGTTAACCACATCAGAAACGTGTTGCTGTCATCATGTGGAGCCTCTTGACGGGATCATCCACCGCATTCTTCATCTCTTCCCGTGATTGTTGCGACACCTTTGATATATGCTCATTGCCGGGGTGTTTTTCTCACACTTCCTTTACATTATAATGAGGACACTCAGTCATGCAGCCTGTTGGTAATAAATAGAAAGCTGTGCCAATCTGAACAGAAACCGAGCTGCGTCTTTTCATCTTTGTCTTGATCATATATTTAAAAAAATGCTGCTGCTTCCATGAAATCCATCAAAAACTTTTTTTTTGTGCTACAGAGGACTTTGTCCAGGGATGCAGGTATCTGTGTGTAGGTGTTCACAGCGGCAGAAGTAGTAGAAGATACAGTCATTATCTTACAGTATTACACTTCCAAAACAGACATTTTTAGGAGATGCAAATTTACCATTAAATTTGGCAGCCAAATGCAAGTCTTTAATGCCCTAAAATAGCCAATCTGCTGGTTTGCCGTTTTCTCCCTTGTCCTCTTAAAGTTTTAGAACTACTTCCAGGCAGCATTTAAAGGGTTTTTAAATTCTTACATTTTGATTTTTGTGACCAGAAATAGCAGCACGACTGCCAGACAGGTGTGAAAAACATCAGGACGCAGACAACTATACTTAATGATCAAATCTGCAGCAACAGAGCTTTTGCCTTAAGTGCATTTTAAACCCTGAGAATCACTCAAAGAGGCTAAATAGGCCAATTTAATGTGTCTGCGTCTGGTCTCGGTCTGTGTGTCTGGAGCAGCTGATTGAGGCTGGTTGTGTGCGCAGACGAGCTTTGCTGTACTGTGTTGTGTTTGTCCAGCTGTTAATGTGTTGGTCTCATTATGCTGCTGTTGTCAGGGAGGCTCAGAGTGGAGAGCTGTGATTTAAGCAGCCTGTCTGATTACTGATGACTGACCTGCAATCCTTTCTGCTTGTTCTTTGGGGATTTGCTCTGCCCTTTTTGGACTATGTGGGATGAGTGTGGGAAACTCCTGCCATCCAACACTTTAACGACAGGCTGACAGTTTTCGAAGCCTGTCTCAAAACAACAGTCAGGTAAACAGTAATCATTCCTCCTATTTATACTGGCCATTAAGAGATTCTGTTCTAATGCACTTTCATTGTAAGGGATGAGGAACGCTGTTTACTTACACTGAAACAACAGTAAGAGGGGAGTAAGTGTGAACAGGAGGAATGTTCATATGGGCAACTGACTATTGTTTTAAAGGATAACTCTGATATTTTGAACCTTCACTTCCCACATTTTTAATGATTAATAGGGACAAAAATCTTTGGAATCGGTGCAGTATTCCTAGCCACCACAGACGGCTGCTGCAGTGTAAACAAACAGGGCAACTGTCCACGTCAAAGTACGTCCACTAAAGTGCTTGTTTTTTCACTGACAGGCTCAGACTGTTATTGTGAGTACCTGACAACATTATGGATAGGATTCCTACAGAGACAGTTTTATTTGTTTTATTAAAGATTAAGGTCCTTGGAAAGTGAGAAATACCAAAAATACAGTCCCTGAAAAGAAAGAAAAGAAACAACAACTATGTTAATTGTATGACTTGAACAATACATGAACCCCTGCTGCCCATTGTGCCAGTTTGTGCTGTGAACGGGTGCAAACTCTAAACTGGGGCTGCATCAAGTGATTATTCTGTCACTCAATCACTTTGACAAGTACCACGGTGATACATTTATTTGTGAGCTCAAGAGGAAACATGTCAAACCAAATCCAATTTCTAATCTGTAACATTAGTGATGCACGACAGGGGACACCTTTTGTTCTTATTTACCTCCTTTGCTTTTAATGTCAGGTAATGAAGAAAGAAGTACGCCTGTACAGGCTTCATTTTCTAAAAAAACAAGCTGACAGTCAGATATTAAACAGCAGAGAGTCACATTTCAGGCTTTTCAGTGTGGTTTAGTATGCTTTGTTTGCACATTTAAGAGAATGGAAGCAAAGACATCCTCAAGAATCATACAAAATGATTCCATACATATAGAGATCATGGGAATTAAATGAGACTTCTTATCAAATGATCAGTGAACCCATCACTTTCATCTTTGAAAGTTTTAGAGGGAAATTTTAATGTTGAGAAACCCTTTTTTCTCCAAGATGATTTGGAGATGCAGAAAATGTAAATGGACATTTTGCCAAGGCAAGATTTCCATTCGACATGGAGACATTTTGCAAATCGCTCCTGTCGTTTCTCCATTCTGTCTTCCACATTACAAATGCGGGGAGGGAGGCCTGATTGAGAAGGGGGAGAGAGGGTGAGGAAAAAAAAAACATCACATCAAGTCAGATCACATTGTCTCGTTGATGGAACAATTTGTAAGTCAGTTTTGTCAGCATCGCGATTTTGCAAAACTCCCAAGAGTGCAATGACTGCATGCCGCCAAACCATCAGGCATCATTTATTTTACCCCAGATGCCCTTTAACTTCATCATCATGACTGCTGATACATATACACACTTTGTATGTCTCTGTCCTACACACACACACACACACCAGTTTATGGTGATAGATACTCCTCTGCTGAATGAAGAGTGTGAAGCATGGAGGGCCATGTAGCAACCTGGGTATTTTTGGCTACGTCTGTCTGTCTCTGTTAATTCAGGGTCACGTCAGTCAGTCTGTTTGGAGATGTGAGGCGTCATTCGCCAAAAAAGACAGAGCAATCATTAAATGAATAAAAGGCTGCCGCTTGCTTGGCAAAGAATAGAAAACATGAAAAGAGACGCAAAGACAAAAAAGATCGGGGGAGGAGAGCTGCAGTGGCCCTCAGTCTAATGATTCTAGCCAGCATTTTCTATTTCCATTTAACTTCATACAATGCCTTTAATTACTTGCTATTCTAGTTGCTTAAGTCTATTGTGTGGGCTTATTACAGGGGGACTGAAAGTTCATTATATTGAGAGATGGATGCACTTCAGAGTTTCTCTTACTGGTGTACAGTGGAGTGTTTTTCTTACATGAAAAGCTGAACATGGTTTGTGATCTTAAAAGGCCATACAATGGTTCTGCATGGTTACCAAAATAATTGCGATTAATGATATTATTGTGATAATCATGACAATATGCTTTAAACTCTTAAAATGGCTCCAAAACACTTTTGACAGTTGATTGATTTGAACACAATTGAGTCGAACTATGGGCTATGTTAAGTAACTGACAGTAACCTTAGTTAATTTTACCTGGAGTTCAGCCATAGTGACAGGCTTACCATTTTGGAATGACAATTGGCAATTCAAAATAAATCAATACAGGACTGTATGTTGGCAAACTAGACCGTTTTTTTTAAGTCACTCGTGACGTATTAACGATTATCCCCATTGACGACTATCCCAATGATAGAAATTCAGTACGATCAGCTTATTATGAGTGTTTTTTATCGTGCTGGGCAATAAAATTGTACACCGTCCCATCCCTAGCTTACAGTAAAAATTACAGCGCCACCTGCATGAATGGAGAAATGGATGTCAGTTCTGTGAGCTGCAAACACTCAGGAATAACTGGTCCTTAAAGGCCATGAAACCTGCTAAAAATGTCAGATTTCCAAGGCTATCCATCTGAACACGTCTAATCTGTGTTTTTCATGGTGATTCTCATTTAAAAGCAGCAGTGGTGTCAGATCATTAAGCCACAACAAAGTCCCTGCATCATGCAATATAAACAGCCACGAATCTTCCAAAAAGAAAACCCTCAACCCCGGAGCTCCGCCATCAGCCAACAGCCAAAAGCCAAAGGAAGGCAATGCTTTGTATCAAATCATTATAAGCTGCGTTGCTGCTGCTTATGTTGCTGTTGCATCACTCTCGTGTTGCTTTGGAACTGTGTCGGCTCTGTTTTGCATTCAGAAGAAGAGTGGATAAAAGAAGTATCCAAGCCAAAAACAACAAGATACATGTTAATTTATCAATGACTGAGGCTCATGTTCATCTTTAAGCTGCTGCTTGTACTAAGTGGAGTTGAGCAGCTGGAGAGATACAACCTGATGGAACAGTGAAGCAGTTATTTGATTAACACTCTCTTGTTCCAGAGTCTCAAATGTGAAGATTTGCTGCTTTCCTCAGTTTGTAAATTTATATATTTGGGTTTTGGACTGTTAGTCTGACAAAACAAGAAATGTGAAGATGTCACCTCAGGCTCTGAGAACTTGTCTAGACGAATAATAATTAGATACTGAAAATTGCTAGTTGCAGCAGGAGTGGGTGAGAAAACCCTCTGTTGTTTCTTATTGTCTTTATGGTACTTTTCTCTTGTATCATTGCATTTTTTATACTGTAGAAACATAACGGGGAGTGAGAGGAGAGAGGAGGGATGTCAGACCTTGACAGGGTTGATTTAGATGTGATAGCATTTACCGGATAGTTATCTGTGTGTGTGCATTTGTCGGTTTGTGTTTGTCCATTAGCAACGAAGCATGTGTCTAATCTGTGTTTGGGCTTCTGGGAAACGTCCAAAGGTTGTGTTTGTCGTAGAAACAGTTGCAGGTGTGTGTGTGTGTGTGTGTGAGTTGTATCTTTGACCACTTGTTCAGATAGGTGAATCAGATAAAGGTAGATAAAGCTAAGGCTAGGACTAGCCACTGTACCTGCCACACTTTCTCTGTCTCACATATCCTCTACTGTGCATGTGAATATCATTACACTTACATAAAGAGGAACTGATTTTCATTTACTGTTGTGCAAATGTAGCTGAAGAGCAGTGTCTTTATAACATTCTCATGTACAAAAATTTTGCAGCTTTCTTCTCCTTTCATTGATACTTACTCTGATCCAACTGCTTTAATCAGTTTACACTCAGTTGTCAGTTTAGCTTAGTAGACCGAGCAGCAGTCTAATACAGCAGCTCTGTAATGAATCCTACTTTTACAATTAAGCTTAAGGTTATAATGTTCTTTTTTTTGTTAAAGAAACCTCAGTGAGGTGATGAGTTGACACCTGTCAATATGATGCAATACAGTTTGACACAAAACGGCTTTCAAAAATGTTCATGAAGTTTAATTTAACTGTAGACTGCATCAGCTTAAAGGATAACACTGTTTTTGAACCTGGGCCTTATTTTCCCCATGTTTTTGGGTGTAAATGATTCATAGGGACAAAAATCTTTTTGAATCAGTGGAGCATTGAGCAAGAACGGTGTACCCAGCCACCACAAACAGCTGCTGCAATGTAAACAAATGGTGCAGTTGTCTACGTCCAGTGTCTACTAAACCAGAGACATCATTGTATATCACCACCAGAATACTGCTGCCTCAATCTGTCCTGAAACAGAGTGTTATTGTGTGACTTTCAGTGATGGAGGAAGTATTCAGATCCTTCAGTGAAGTAAAAGAACAACTCTTATAGTAACAATCTAGCTAGGTGTAGTTACTAAACTGGCAACTGAGTGTGTGTTTCCCTTTTTATACATCTGGGCCCTTTTAAATCATAAATGTGTGTATCAAATTTATAGGAAACCAAAGATGTTGTATGGCTGGTGGGGTTCATCCTCTTAGGAGCATGAATGTCAAATTTAGTGTTCAGATTTTCATGCTGTCCAGTAGTTGTTAAGATATTTCAGTCTGGACCAGAGCGGTAGCTATGCTGTTAGAAAAAAACAAAAACAAAGCTCCTGATGTCTGGCATCTCTTTCCTGGGGAAGTCCCCTGCCACACTAAGAGAGATGTCCTTTTGCTTTTTTAATTTGTGTGGAGTAGAGAGAAGAACTGGTTGGCATGAGCAGGAGTTGCCACCAGACTTGGTGTCACCTCCAGTTTCACAGTTTTTTCGGTTCTATCAAATTTTATGTACTTCGCTCAGTGTTTTACTTCTCTATCTGCCATGGTATCTCTCTCCCTCATGTTCATATGAGTTGAATAATTTTGCCTCACCATCACTTCTTCAGCTCTTTATCCTTCCTGCTGTTGCTCAGGCCTTGGCCACATTGTTCTCTGCCTGGGTTTGTTATTACTGTCAGAGTCTGACTCACTGGCTGACAGTTCCTCCCCCAGTTCATAATCCTTGCAGCCTTTCACATACTTTTTAACTCAACCTGTTTGTCTCACAGTCTCTTCATCAGTAGTTTGTTTTTACATTACATTTTACTGTACATGTCATGTTTGACAGGAGTTTTTAAAGTAAACAGACAAGACAAGATGTGGATTTTTACAAGTTGTTGTTTGACAGAAGTAGGCATATAGGAGGCATGGAGTGTTGCCTTATGGGAAATGTAGGATTAGGTGTTTTCAGTGCTCAGCCCATACCACAAACAAGACAGAACAAATCAGATTTTGTGCTGTTAGCAGATTTTGTTTTTGGCATATTTAAAGAAAAATAGAACTTAATAATGGAATAAATGACTTGTGAGGACATAGTGTAGAGTTTTGCTCTGTTAAAAGTCACATAAAAGTGGCCAAACAATAGTAATTAGACCTGGGGTTGGAACCCATCTGAAGGGTTGCTAAATAAATCTGAGGGGTCATGAGATGGTATAAAGGTTGCAAAAAGAAAGGAAAACATCTCTGCTGTGACAAATTTGGTCTATTTTTTCAAGCTTTCTCTTACTAGATAACTTTACCCTTACAGTATTTAAAAAGTGTGCAAATAAAACAATCTGAGACAAAAAAAAAGACTTTGGTTGAGCTGCTTACAACCTGTGAACATACGCAAGCTAACACAGCTGTTTTAATAGGTCACAAACATAAACGATTAGAATTAGACGGTGAAATAATTGACCTTGATGCAGATTAATCACTGCTGTAAATATATAATCAAACTACCTTGTTATATTAGAAGGGTGATGATAGTAATGTACCGAACACAATGTGTGTGTCTTTTCCATTCCAGACTGTTTAATGTAGCAGATCTTTTTTAGAATCATGCTGTAATGCAATGAGTATGTGGATCGCTTTCAGCTTTCATTACCCCACTGGGGATTTCTGAGGAGATGGAAGAGTGGAGCATGGATGTGTGATCTTTGGCTCTGGGAATTTCCAAATGTTTTATTTAAGTCTTGGTCGGTCAGTGGCTCTGAGGTAGTGTCGTTTTAGAGAGAAGGTAACAGCAGATTAAAATTTTTATAAGCAGCTTTTTTTGTATCACCATTAGTGACGGAGCCATAGTCTGAGAAAAAGATCTGAAAATAAAATGTGCCTCTGAGTTATGTAAGAAGTAGAAGCCACGTCTGATACCTTATTCTTATAAATACAAACAAGGCATGAAGGTGAACAGGCTGTCAGGGTATTTATGGGTGAGTGGTCTCTCTGTGTGGGCTATAATTAAAACCACTTTCACACCTACAGTGTCGCATCAGCTGTGCTGGAGTTTGTGAGGAGGAAGTGGTCCTGTAACACAGAGGTTTATGGGTTGTTGAGAAGTTGGTTGTTAACAGTTCCACATTCTTTGAAAGCTGATATTGTGTCATTTCACGATTTGCCTTCACCTGGTATGAACAGCAAGGAGGGTAGCTAACTGCAAAAAACACACTTAAAGGTGCTATATGTAGGATTTTGCTCTCGCTACATACTCAATATTAGCATTAACAGCTGCTTACTTACCAGTCTATAAGAAACTTTGCGAGTTCAGCATCAAACTTCATTCATTTACTCGCCTAGAGCTGTGTCCAGTTGTGGAAAGCAACGGCAGTGTGAACACTTGTTTTGATTTCTTCCACCAGAGTTAGCATGTTAACCAGCTAGCCTTGGGCCTCCCGTCTCATATAATCACTTTGCAATAGTGATTTACTGTACTGTCCAGTCTGCCCTTTGTACAACATGAAAGGATGAAGAAGTAGTACTTATAGTAGGACTTATTCTAACCTCTTGTATTGTAAATGCAGCAATGGCTGAAGCTCTTAGTAAGCGACCATCACCACCGCCTGCTACTGGCAAAAAACCACATGAGGTAGCAGAGAAAACTGACAAATAGCTCTGATCAAGACAAAGCCCTAAAACCAATGGATTTCCTATTGCCTGTATGATCACACCATAAAACCATCACTGCTGCTTTATCACTGCTGAGCCCAGTCTGTGTTGACGGTTCTACATCAGTGTTTTCAAGAAGCTATTTCCACCATGTGAGTTTTGCCACTTTTAGATTTCTCCGCTCTGGAGCATCATGTTCGGTTGAGGAAACATCAAGCCGAGCTGTATCTTCAGATTTATCTGCGTCCTCGCGTTTAGTGGTCTCTGGAGTGTGATCGCACCCCGAGCCTCTGTCTGCAGGGGATGGCTGCCTCGGTTGCATCTCATTGACACTGCTGGATGTTTGTTGAGGTGTGTATGTGACAATCTAACACAAAATACGGCATGAGTGTGAGATACACAAATACTTAGAGACACATTCACACCTTCAAGACTTGCATGGTGGCATGAGTGTGAATGGATGTATGTGTGTGTGTGTGTGGTTTAGGTGGGTGGCAGTATGTTCACATGTGGTTGGAGGTGATATCTCTTTTTTGCTTTTCCAACCCTTGTGGAAAGGCAGGTGATAAATGCTTGGACACACACACAGACACTGTCTCTTACATTAAGTTGCAGTTCAATTTGACTAAAAAAAATAACATAGTGTACGTATGTGTTTTCTCATGGCTGCAGTTTGACCTCTTGCCTCCACCACAGGAAACCCAAAACCTCAATCCTCTCCTCCACTATTAGAGATTTGATTGTTTAATTCCAAGATTTTCCCACATGTCTCTCTGGATCTCTCTTTGCACGCTTATTTCCACCTCATTTCTTACCCACTGTTAAAAATTTCCTTAGTAGATTTTTGCTTTCCATCCTGTAGTGTTTTTTTGCAGGATAAAAACAGTCTCCATGAATTGTCATGAAAAGGTGTGTCCCCCCCCCCTCATATTTAGTGTAAGCACTATTTGTTGTCTTTATCATGCAATCAACATGGCACAGTTCATGCAGCGATGGTAATCATGAACACAACACGCGCACACACTGCTGATTACAGATGGAGCATGCTCCTCTTAAAGTGGAAATCGGCAAGTTACTTGTTATTTGTCTGTGAAGCTGGGAATTATCTCTGTGGAGTTTTTATAGTTTTTCTTAAAGGATAATGCCAGTATTTTTGAACCTGGGCCTTATTGTCCCACATTTTCCAACAGCCTCTGCAATGTAATCCAGTGGACATTTGTCAGTGTCAAAGTACGTCCACTGAAGTGCTTGTTTTTGCCACTGACAGGCTCAGATTGTTATTATGAGTGTCTGACAACATTATGAATTCCTACAGAGATGGACCTTTGTATTAAAGAGTAAGATCTATTTGGTTTGACCAGTAATATCAGTATATATCACTGCCAGATTCCATTGACAAAAACAGTAATTTTACAGAGCAGATCACAGGAGTTACTGGAATACCACCGCCTGTGTGTTTGTGTTACTGTGTGGTCGTATTAATAGCATTAATAGTCCTTCTTTTACCACTGGAGGTCACACAATAACACAAACTAACTGATCGAGGCAGCAGTGTTCAATGATAATTAGCGTTTTGGCTGCAGGAGAACACACACACACACACACACACACTTTGCTCTAATCAGTGACAGTCAGTACTCCACTGCGTTGACAGTGTTACCCGCAGATAAACCAGTTGCAACAGTTGCTGTATCTGGCCACACTGCAAGGTGTGGCTCCCTGTATGTGTGTGTTACAATGTGTGTATGTGTGTGTGTGTGTGTGTGTGTGTGTGTGTGTGTGTGTGTGTGTGGTCCTACACTATTAACCTGCTGGGTGAGCATCTGTTCAACTCTGCTACTCTTGGGTTTTCCTTCTAAATGCTCTCCTCAGAGCTGTCGTCTTCCTCTCTTTCTTTTTAACTCTTTCTCCTCTAAACTAATCATCGTCTTTGTTCAGACCCAAACACTTGACTGCCCTGTCTTTGACATTCCAGTTTTCTGTCTGTTAGTCTTCCTGTCTTTCTTTCATGGTCTGTGCTATGGACATAAAAAGATTATGCAGTTGCCTGACACTGTAACCTACATTAAAGGAACTTGCTTTTAAGTTTAGCTATCACTACATAGCCACCATTAGCATTAACAGATGTTTAGTTATCAGTCTAGAAGAAACGTTCTGAGTTCAGCATAAAACTTAATTCCTTTACTCACCAAGAACAATCGCCAGTGGTGGAAAGCAACAGTAATGTGTTGCTTCTAGTTCTCTTTTCTTCTACTGAAGTTAGCATGCTAACCAGCCAGTTCCAGCCTAGCTTGCCCGTCTCATCACTTTCCGATAGTGACTCAGTGTAGCGTTCAGGCTGCCCTGAAGAAGAAGCAGTGCTGCTCAG
Organism: Lates japonicus; assembly: GCA_033238685.1. Taxonomy (NCBI): domain Eukaryota; kingdom Metazoa; phylum Chordata; class Actinopteri; family Centropomidae; genus Lates; species Lates japonicus. The sequence continues at coordinate 56,285 of BRZM01000708.1, read as the reverse complement.
ATGGTGTATTCTAACTTCTTGTTTTGTAAACACAATGGTGGCTTAAGCTCTTGGCAGTTGATCATCACTACCACCTGCTCCCGGCCAGAAACCATGTTCAAACTTACAAATAGCCTCTTTTAAATAAGCAGACTCTGGTTACATCCCCACTAGAAGTGAATACCTGCAGTGCTTCCTGCTGCCAATAATATTACGTTTACTTTCCTAAACAAAATCTTGTGTGGTTGATTTTACTGGAAACAACCGTTGTGTTAACTGTTAACTTTTGTCTGATGTGGGTCTTGCTCAAACTTAGATGGGAGTTGATTTCAAAACTCTCCAGGAAAAGAAGTCATATTTTGACTTTTTTGCTCAAGCCATGATTGAGATGGAAGGAGAAAGAAAAAGGAGAGTTAACTGCTCACACATCAGCCATAACAACTTTATAAAGAGATAATTTGTCAGGAGGATGTGGTTTTCTGCTTGATGTTGTATTTTAGAGTCCTCCTCCTACCTCTGTCTGCATATTGACCTTTTTGACTTTAACACTGAGAAACTCCCACACATAAATTTGACCTTTGTTGTCCTCTGAAACGTTTTCTTAACTAGTTGTGCAGGCCTGTGTCTCATCATACTGTATGTTCTCGTTCTTCTGGGACTGTCACTGTTCATGTTTAAGTTCTGGTTTTGGATGGAGACCTCAGACCCTGATTACTTGCAGAAAATCTTGTTCTTGGTTTCTGAGTCATGTTGAATTCATCAGCGTCACATGAACACCATCAAAGCTGTGTGTGTGTGTGTGTGTGTGTGTTTTGGCTGTTTATGTATTTAGTTTGCATGCATGCAATGTAAGTACTACTTACAGTATGTACTTGTACTGGGTTTTGTGTATGTATCTTTATATTTAGTTTGAAAGTGATGGTTACAGTTTGGGTTGTTGTGCTGTGTTGTGTGTGTGTGTGTGTCCATGCGCTTCATTTCCTGTATGTTGGCTTGTTGCCTGTTTGACCCTGCATGATTTGGCTCTCTGCCTTCCTCTCTTTATTTCTTCTCTCCTTCTTGGCCTCTTTCTTGCTTTCTTTCCTCTCCCTACTCAGATTTTCTCGTTGTTTCTTTCTAGAAACATCCGCACAGCAGTTCACAGAGGATATTCTTAAAAAAAAAACTGTTGAAATTCAGAAATAATAGCTTTGGCCTTTATTTACCTCTACTGAAGGCAGGTTTTTTTCGGTTTTATAATGTGTCATGTTTTATTTTGAAACCTCTCTGTTTTTCTTCTGATCCTGTTTAAAGTTAATCTGCTGTTGCTGCTGTTTGCTTTTAATGTAAAATTCAGCATTTCCTGCAGATGTTTACCATTAAAAGCCTTCTAGTGGTTTAAGGGGCGTGACTCCTACCCTTCCCTTGAAAGCTTTTAATGTGAAACACTTGACTGAAAGAGTGGTAAGTATCGTGTGACTATGTCAAACTGATGGGGTTAAGGCTGAGGAAATTTACCATGTCATCCATTAGAGTACTATAGGTTATAGGTTTATAGGGGTATTTAAGTACTGGCTTCACATTTAGACCATGTGGTAGCACTAAGTGGTTTAAATTATTCATATGGCTCATCATTTATCTTTTATTTACGTTTTACTGGTAAATATTCAGAAGATAATGTTTTGTTCTTTGGTGTGAAGGCACTGTTTAGAAGAGTTTAATACTGATAAATTATTAGATAAAGATAGAACTACGTAGATCTGCAAGCAGTCCCAAACTGAGGGTGGACTTACTCAGGGATTCGAGTAGGAAGAGACCATTTTTGGATAGGCTCAGATGGTGTAACACATGTTTCTTTGTGCAAATTGAGTATTACCTACATATAATACTAATGAAACTACTGACTTTGTTTGTCAGTGGCAGTTCAATGAAACTGAAACCCTTTAGAGGCTTTACAGAATTTATTTAGCATTAGATTTCAACTACTATATTAGCTGACAGGAGTCATAAGCTAATATTTAAGGGATAAAACTCAAAGTTTGACTGAATCCATTCTAATACTGGAGAACACTTCATTTCATTTAAGGGGCCATACTATGTTCATTTTCCAGATCTGTATTTTTGTTCCTGGACTCCACCAGTAATTAAACACAGTTTTAAACAGCTGTTAATGCTAATGTTGGCTATGTAGCAATAACAAAAACTTACATATAGCACCTTTAATATGAAGATTGAACACTGTAACATTAAATATATGACAAGCAATAAGGAAAAACATAATCGAGCCCCTTTAACTTAACAAATCTTGGTATTTTGTCAGTTGAGAACTGGATCCAAAGTGGAACAGAACCCGACCCGAGTCTTTTGTTTTACTGTTGTTGCTGTTTTTCTGTTTCTGTTTGTCTTTTTTTTTTGTCTCTCTCACACACACTCACACATAGCAGTGGAATAAAAGTGCTGTACCCATTTACAGTCACATTGTTAACTTCTAAATGAAACCAAATGTCAGATATTTTGCCAAACACACACCACATACCGTACACCACATTACGTAGTGCTGGCTCTGTATGCACACAAATATACAATTTTCCATTAAATATGCTTTCATCTGGTGGGGTCTGCATCAGCAGTTTATATTCACTGATTGTCTATCGTTTGTTTGTGTGCAAGTTTCCGTGTGTGTTTGTGCCTCAGATCATCTCAGTGGTAATTTGCTGGCTGTATAGAAACAGACAGTGAGGCTGTGGGAAGGTCAGGATACACATCTCTGATCCAGCTGTGTGTGTGTTGCTTGTGTCTCATTTCTTGTCTTTTACAGATCAGTCCTGCTGTTTGTCACTGGGCGTTAAGCTCCATTTGAACTTTGATAGTCACACACTAATAATGTACTGTGGAGTTTTGTGTGTGTGTGTGTGTGTGTGCTTTGAATAATTGATCACACATTTCAATAGATTACTGGATAAGATCTGAGTCAATATTTCTGACTGCTCCACATCTGTAACTGGATTCCAACAAAACCATGAGGAACATGGAAGCGGCAGCAAACCTGAAAACTGAGGCAACAGATAAGGATAGACTTAACCTCGGTTATAGTAGAGAGTTAATGAGGTCACACAAGGTTAACAAGGTTTAACTTAAACCTGGGGTAACACAGCCTGGGATTTGCTGCTGCCTGAGAAGACCAGTTCAGGACCAGAAAGCATCAATGTGCAGTATTTACCAGGAGGTTTGTTTGATCTGAGCATGTAAAAGTGTTTAAAAGTGCATTAAAAAGAAAGTTACTCATCAGTTGAATATCTGTGCCGTCAGATCTACAGTCAACAGAAAAGTTCCTGTAACATGTTTTGTTTGTGAGCAGAAGCTGTTCTGGATCCAGCTGTTTCTTCTTCTTGTGTGTTGTTGTGTTTTCTCACATCAGTTGGTATTTCCTGGAGGTGGGTATGTCTGGAGTGAATGAATCTATTCCTCTGCTTTTTCCCCTCTTTCACTTTCACTCTGTCCTTTTCTCTCCATTTCTGCCGTTCATACTTTTTTCTTCTCCTTGTTGCAGGGTTATATTATTTATGTGTGTGTGGTAGTAAATTCCTGCTCCAGTTATGAGGTGATTAGTCATATGGTATCAGTTTATTTTGCCAGTAATGGAAACTGCTCGCTGCCAAAAACGCCCCTCTCTCTGCTTCCAAACTCCCCTCTCTCCCTCAGCTTTCCCCCTCCTCTTTTCTCTCTTCAATTTTCTCCCTCCTCCTTTCATCCACCCTTTTGCTCTCATTTCATGGCCTTTCTCTCCTCCTCTCACCTTTCCCTCCTCTTCCTCCTTATTGCATTCTTTTCATTCCTTTTTCAACTTTCCACCCCCTCCTTCTCATCACTTTTTCCAATCTCTTGTTTCTTCTCTTTCTCTCACCCTCTCGCACTTAATTTTCCCTCCCTCTATCGTCATTTTCTATTTCATCCTTTCTCCTCCCATCACCACCTCCCTCACTAATGTGATTTTTTTTTTCATGTTTATAGAGAATGACAAAATGGCTCTGCCCCTCCCACCTAATAAAGAAAACATGGCCAGGCATGTGAAATAAAGGAACATTTCGCTTTTAATGGTTTTGTTGTAGATTCGCCCCAAAAAACGTGCAAAACATATGTTGCATAACTTGAAACAAACAACCCAATCACTGAATTTACTGTTTATGCACTAGAGTAATAGATTACCAGTTAACCCTTGTGATTGTTTAGCTCCAGGTCTACTGACTGTGACTGCTCTGATAAATATTCTACATACAGCTTGCTCTTGAACAAGCTTAATGTTATGTCAATTAGAGAGGGGGATGGTGGGGAGAAGAGATAACACACAGAGACAGACAGAGGCCGGCTGAGTGTTTACATTTGGTGGCCACAGGTCTGATTATGGAGGAATGTGAGGACGACTCAGTCATGTCAGAGTCCGATAAGGGGGATTAAGGGTCATTCAGAGTAAGACAGCGAGACTTAATGAAACACAGGCGTTGTACCACACAGTTATTTGGAGCTGGGTAAACTCATTGAGTAATCCTGTTTAAAGTGACTGTGTCAAGTTCCAAGTCTATTGTCAGATACTTGATAACAATGCAAACATCATTATCAAATAATGAAATTCTAGGTCTCGACTCCAGCCCAACCTTACTTATTAAGTAAAATAAGGGCAGAGTAAGTGAATAAAATGAACAGTAGTTAAATTAATTGTGTGTCTGTGTTGGTTTATTTATTGGTCTTTCCCAGTTTTAGGACTTGCTACAAAGTGTTTTTTTTTTTTTTCGTTTAGTTGGAGCTAGAACAGCAGTGATTAGTTGATTTGTTGAGAGAAAATTAACCTGCTACTGTTTTGATCATCTGTTGTTGATGTCATTTTTCAAGCAGCATTTGATGGTTCCTGGATCTCTAATGTGAAAATGTGCTGTTTGTCTTTGTCTTACGTAACAGTACATTTAATGTTTTTGGTTTTGGACGGTTGGTTGGACGACACAGGACATTTGTAGTTCCTCTCCAATCATGTTTGTCTCCCATGTCTGGGATATCATCATTAGACGACAGGCATCATCAGATGATGGGAAGATTGCCTAATTAATTAGATGTTTGAAAAGACACACGGTCACATAGGTGCACAGTAACAAGAAACATGGATTACTGTGGCAGAGAAAGGTCTTCTCCATTAATGACAGAACAAATCATGTGGAATCAAAGACAGTACACAAGATTTCGTCCTTACTCACCGGCTGGAGTGCTGTTGAGCAACACTGCGCTCAGTGCTACCACTGTTGTCTGGAAGATATATTACAGCAATACTACTGAATAAAACTGTAGTCTCCTTTTATATAGAACTGGACAGCACCTGTTATGATGTATTTGTTCTTGAGACACAGGCTTCGCAGGCGCTGCAGCCCTGCTTTAGGTTGAACACAACACAAGGACAAATCCAGGGATATATAATCAACTGTAACTTTCAAAAGTGGATTTAGTGTAAAGCATATTAATTAAAATAGTTCTGCCCCCCCCCCCGATAAAACAAGGTGTGGAGCAGCTGGAGTCTCACTTTGATCCAACAACATTTAGACGAATTTTGAGGAGGGATTGGCGAGAAACTAATCAAACAACCAATCAGGGATTTGAGGTTGTGTAAATGTTTCTGAGTTCAAGGTCCTGTGAATGTTACATGTTTTGAAATGGAAATGTGAGTGAGTGATCAACGCCTCTAGAAGGATGTAGATTGGAAATAGCATGTGTGTGACTCCACAGGAGGCAGAGATGGCATACTAAAGCTGCATCTCATTAACGTGTGTGTAAGTGTGTGTGCATGTGGCAGAGAGAGCTGCCAAACAGGAGGATGTCAGTGCCAGCGACTGACAAACCCTCACACACAAACACACACCCGCTTCAGGGTTACTTCTCAAGGACACAGGCGTGCACGCCGCTGATTGCCGTATGCTTGTGGGTGAATCTGTCTCATATCAGCACGAGGTTGCGCGGACCTCCTACGTGTCACCAAACAAACTCCACCCCTGGAGGATGTTTGTGAAAGTCGGTGTTGGGTTTTCTTCTCTTTTCAGCTGCCAGAAATCTCCCCAAAGGGCATCATGGAGGTTACACTCTGACATTTAAATACTTGAGCTGCATCTGAGAAGCAGTAGTCACAGTAATGCAGGACAGATGAGTGATGGGTACATTAAGGTTTTAGCAGAATGATTTTTAGACACAGATAAAGAGATTTTTTGGTTATTTACCAGACCATGACAGTGCATCAGTCCTCATCTAACTTTTGACAAGAGAGCAAATAAGCGTATTTTTCAAAAAGCCGAAAAATTCTGACTTTTGAATAAGTTGACATGATTTTTTAAATGGATTAAACTAGTTAAATTTCTCAATCTGGACCAAATATTGGTTATGTACAGGTTTATTACAGAAAATGATTTGAAAAAAATTGGTATCCAACCCATATCTTTCAGTCGTAGTTTGATTTATCTTTCCAGACACAGGCTCTGATAGGTCTCCAAACGCTTCATGCATTTCCATCAGATATTTGATGTGCACCCAACTGCTGTTAATGCCAAGCTTTGCAGCAAACAGATCAGAGCAGTCATGGAGGCAAGGGTTGTGTCAAGAGAAAGAAATTTTCAGGACGGGGCGAAGGCATGACGAAACTGAAACAGACAGATAAGAGAGGAAGCAGAGGAGGTCAGAGAGCGGAGTTTCTGACAGTTCAAGAGCGGGATTTTTGATCGATAAGAAGGTTTCAAGGCTGATGCTGACAGTTTTTGGATTGAAGCTGCTGTCCTTTTTTCTTTTTTACTGAAATAGCTTTAAATGAAATCATTTTCATTCCAAAAACATTTCTAAAGTTGAACAAGCATTCAGGGTGACTCTTGACACTCTTGACAAAATGTCAAGAGTTTTATTCTCCGCAGACTGGAACAGACTCTGCAGCAGTAGTTGAACCACAGTAGGATGGGAAAGCTCTGGCCCAGTTTTCACTTTAAAACCCTCAGCTCAGTGCAGGTTGGTCATCCAAAAAGTGGAGTAGTTATAAATGGTCGCAGTAAAATAACCCTACAATAATTCAACACTGTAGAGATGGGACACTGTTAGAAACCAACAGCAGAATATAAACCAAGTTTAAAGATGACGATGTCGAGGGTGTGGAGTAGATGTTCCCAACTTTTTCCTCTTTTTCTGTGCTGTTTGTCATTGCATTGACAGACGTTTACTGTGGTTGGACCCCTGCCTTGATTAACTGATTGATTGATTAGTTGGTCGACAGAAATTCTGATATTTGATTTTGATAGTTTGATAATTGATTAAGTAGCGTGATCCTATGGGCTTGTGTACAAATACCACGCCACTTTCAGCTCATTTTATGTGTCATTTCTAAATGACTTGGCGTGTTATTCATACACAAGCCCATAGGATCACGCTACTTAATCAATTATCAAACTATCAAAATCAAATATCAGAATTTCTGTCGACCAACTAATCAATCAATCAGTTAATCAAGGCAGGGGTCCAACCACAGTAAACGTCTGTCAATGCAATGACAAACAGCACAGAAAAAGAGGAAAAAGTTGGGAACATCTACTCCACACCCTCGACATCGTCATCTTTAAACTTGGTTTATATTCTGCTGTTGGTTTCTAACAGTGTCCCATCTCTACAGTGTTGAATTATTGTAGGGTTATTTTACTGCGACCATTTATAACTACTCCACTTTTTGGATGACCAACCTGCACTGAGCTGAGGGTTTTAAAGTGAAAACTGGGCCAGAGCTTTCCCATCCTACTGTGGTTCAACTACTGCTGCAGAGTCTGTTCCAGTCTGCGGAGAATAAAACTCTTGACATTTTGTCAAGAGTGTCAAGAGTCACCCTGAATGCTTGTTCAACTTTAGAAATGTTTTTGGAATGAAAATGATTTCATTTAAAGCTATTTCAGTAAAAAAGAAAAAAGGACAGCAGCTTCAATCCAAAAACTGTCAGCATCAGCCTTGAAACCTTCTTATCGATCAAAAATCCCGCTCTTGAACTGTCAGAAACTCCGCTCTCTGACCTCCTCTGCTTCCTCTCTTATCTGTCTGTTTCAGTTTCGTCATGCCTTCGCCCCGTCCTGAAAATTTCTTTCTCTTGACACAACCCTTGCCTCCATGACTGCTCTGATCTGTTTGCTGCAAAGCTTGGCATTAACAGCAGTTGGGTGCACATCAAATATCTGATGGAAATGCATGAAGCGTTTGGAGACCTATCAGAGCCTGTGTCTGGAAAGATAAATCAAACTACGACTGAAAGATATGGGTTGGATACCAATTTTTTTCAAATCATTTTCTGTAATAAACCTGTACATAACCAATATTTGGTCCAGATTGAGAAATTTAACTAGTTTAATCCATTTAAAAAATCATGTCAACTTATTCAAAAGTCAGAATTTTTCGGCTTTTTGAAAAATACGCTTATTTGCTCTCTTGTCAAAAGTTAGATGAGGACTGATGCACTGTCATGGTCTGGTAAATAACCAAAAAAATCTCTTTATCTGTGTCTAAAAATCATTCTGCTAAAACCTTAATGTACCCATCACTCATCTGTCCTGCATTACTGTGACTACTGCTTCTCAGATGCAGCTCAAGTATTTAAATGTCAGAGTGTAACCTCCATGATGCCCTTTGGGGAGATTTCTGGCAGCTGAAAAGAGAAGAAAACCCAACACCGACTTTCACAAACATCCTCCAGGGGTGGAGTTTGTTTGGTGACACGTAGGAGGTCCGCGCAACCTCGTGCTGATATGAGACAGATTCACCCACAAGCATACGGCAATCAGCGGCGTGCACGCCTGTGTCCTTGAGAAGTAACCCTGAAGCGGGTGTGTGTTTGTGTGTGAGGGTTTGTCAGTCGCTGGCACTGACATCCTCCTGTTTGGCAGCTCTCTCTGCCACATGCACACACACTTACACACACGTTAATGAGATGCAGCTTTAGTATGCCATCTCTGCCTCCTGTGGAGTCACACACATGCTATTTCCAATCTACATCCTTCTAGAGGCGTTGATCACTCACTCACATTTCCATTTCAAAACATGTAACATTCACAGGACCTTGAACTCAGAAACATTTACACAACCTCAAATCCCTGATTGGTTGTTTGATTAGTTTCTCGCCAATCCCTCCTCAAAATTCGTCTAAATGTTGTTGGATCAAAGTGAGACTCCAGCTGCTCCACACCTTGTTTTATCGGGGGGGGGGGGGCAGAACTATTTTAATTAATATGCTTTACACTAAATCCACTTTTGAAAGTTACAGTTGATTATATATCCCTGGATTTGTCCTTGTGTTGTGTTCAACCTAAAGCAGGGCTGCAGCGCCTGCGAAGCCTGTGTCTCAAGAACAAATACATCATAACAGGTGCTGTCCAGTTCTATATAAAAGGAGACTACAGTTTTATTCAGTAGTATTGCTGTAATATATCTTCCAGACAACAGTGGTAGCACTGAGCGCAGTGTTGCTCAACAGCACTCCAGCCGGTGAGTAAGGACGAAATCTTGTGTACTGTCTTTGATTCCACATGATTTGTTCTGTCATTAATGGAGAAGACCTTTCTCTGCCACAGTAATCCATGTTTCTTGTTACTGTGCACCTATGTGACCGTGTGTCTTTTCAAACATCTAATTAATTAGGCAATCTTCCCATCATCTGATGATGCCTGTCGTCTAATGATGATATCCCAGACATGGGAGACAAACATGATTGGAGAGGAACTACAAATGTCCTGTGTCGTCCAACCAACCGTCCAAAACCAAAAACATTAAATGTACTGTTACGTAAGACAAAGACAAACAGCACATTTTCACATTAGAGATCCAGGAACCATCAAATGCTGCTTGAAAAATGACATCAACAACAGATGATCAAAACAGTAGCAGGTTAATTTTCTCTCAACAAATCAACTAATCACTGCTGTTCTAGCTCCAACTAAACGAAAAAAAAAAAAAACACTTTGTAGCAAGTCCTAAAACTGGGAAAGACCAATAAATAAACCAACACAGACACACAATTAATTTAACTACTGTTCATTTTATTCACTTACTCTGCCCTTATTTTACTTAATAAGTAAGGTTGGGCTGGAGTCGAGACCTAGAATTTCATTATTTGATAATGATGTTTGCATTGTTATCAAGTATCTGACAATAGACTTGGAACTTGACACAGTCACTTTAAACAGGATTACTCAATGAGTTTACCCAGCTCCAAATAACTGTGTGGTACAACGCCTGTGTTTCATTAAGTCTCGCTGTCTTACTCTGAATGACCCTTAATCCCCCTTATCGGACTCTGACATGACTGAGTCGTCCTCACATTCCTCCATAATCAGACCTGTGGCCACCAAATGTAAACACTCAGCCGGCCTCTGTCTGTCTCTGTGTGTTATCTCTTCTCCCCACCATCCCCCTCTCTAATTGACATAACATTAAGCTTGTTCAAGAGCAAGCTGTATGTAGAATATTTATCAGAGCAGTCACAGTCAGTAGACCTGGAGCTAAACAATCACAAGGGTTAACTGGTAATCTATTACTCTAGTGCATAAACAGTAAATTCAGTGATTGGGTTGTTTGTTTCAAGTTATGCAACATATGTTTTGCACGTTTTTTGGGGCGAATCTACAACAAAACCATTAAAAGCGAAATGTTCCTTTATTTCACATGCCTGGCCATGTTTTCTTTATTAGGTGGGAGGGGCAGAGCCATTTTGTCATTCTCTATAAACATGAAAAAAAAAATCACATTAGTGAGGGAGGTGGTGATGGGAGGAGAAAGGATGAAATAGAAAATGACGATAGAGGGAGGGAAAATTAAGTGCGAGAGGGTGAGAGAAAGAGAAGAAACAAGAGATTGGAAAAAGTGATGAGAAGGAGGGGGTGGAAAGTTGAAAAAGGAATGAAAAGAATGCAATAAGGAGGAAGAGGAGGGAAAGGTGAGAGGAGGAGAGAAAGGCCATGAAATGAGAGCAAAAGGGTGGATGAAAGGAGGAGGGAGAAAATTGAAGAGAGAAAAGAGGAGGGGGAAAGCTGAGGGAGAGAGGGGAGTTTGGAAGCAGAGAGAGGGGCGTTTTTGGCAGCGAGCAGTTTCCATTACTGGCAAAATAAACTGATACCATATGACTAATCACCTCATAACTGGAGCAGGAATTTACTACCACACACACATAAATAATATAACCCTGCAACAAGGAGAAGAAAAAAGTATGAACGGCAGAAATGGAGAGAAAAGGACAGAGTGAAAGTGAAAGAGGGGAAAAAGCAGAGGAATAGATTCATTCACTCCAGACATACCCACCTCCAGGAAATACCAACTGATGTGAGAAAACACAACAACACACAAGAAGAAGAAACAGCTGGATCCAGAACAGCTTCTGCTCACAAACAAAACATGTTACAGGAACTTTTCTGTTGACTGTAGATCTGACGGCACAGATATTCAACTGATGAGTAACTTTCTTTTTAATGCACTTTTAAACACTTTTACATGCTCAGATCAAACAAACCTCCTGGTAAATACTGCACATTGATGCTTTCTGGTCCTGAACTGGTCTTCTCAGGCAGCAGCAAATCCCAGGCTGTGTTACCCCAG
>BRZM01000708.1:11309-27108 GCA_033238685.1 Lates japonicus | reverse complement strand
AGAACAACTTTATCATCAGACCAGTGTGTTTCAGCTCTTTGGTCTTCACGGATGAAGGGTGGATGACTGATGAGCTGAAATGACCTGGTCTGACAATCAAGTTGTTCTGTACAAGTGTGTCTCATAAACATCGGTCATCACTTTATCTTTCCTCTTCCTTATTACATTGTGCCAGGGCAGTAACAATTACACAATTAGAGGATCAATAGAAAATTCATCAGCATCTTTTTACTGATTGATTAATTACTTAAGTCATTTTTCAAGCAGAAATGGCAGCGATCCTCTGGTTCCAGCTTCTCAAGTGTGAGAATTTTCTACTTTCCCTTTGTCTGTCCTATAATAAATCGAATGTTACTGGGTTTTAAACTGTTGGTCGAACAAAATGAGGCCTATAAAGACGTCACTTCTATTGTAACAGGCATTTTTCAGCACTTTCTAATGTTTTATAGACCAGACAATAAATTGATTATTAGAATACTACTGGCAGATTAGTTTACAATAAAAATTATCATTGGTTGCTGCCCTATACAGTGTTGTACAAATGCTGACACTGAGTGCAAAACTAAAAAACAAAAAACAAAAAACAAAAACAAGAAGAGACAAAGTGCTAGGACTTTCTAAAAAAAATGTGTGATTTATTGGTTGGAATTGTTTGCACCTGTTTGTTTACACCTATTTGTTTGTGTGGGATGAGGTTCACTGTTTATCATGTTTCCATTTCATGGGTCGTTAAGGAGAGGAGAGTGAGGTGGTTCATGTCATCAGAGTTCAACAGGCCTGAACACTGAACAGGTAAAGAAGGAAACTTTTATCAGGCTCATTTCATCCTCTTGACTTGTTTTTCTGTTTCATCTCCTCTGAAATTGGTGCTTTTTTTCTTCACAAATTACATCTCAAATCATCTCTTCCTCTCCTTAACGACCCATGAAATGGAAACATGATAAACAGTGAACCTCATCCCACACAAACAAATAGGTGTAAACAAACAGGTGCAAACAATTCCAACCAATAAATCACACATTTTTTTTAGAAAGTCCTAGCACTTTGTCTCTTCTTGTTTTTGTTTTTTGTTTTTTGTTTTTTAGTTTTGCACTCAGTGTCAGCATTTGTACAACACTGTATAGGGCAGCAACCAATGATAATTTTTATTGTAAACTAATCTGCCAGTAGTATTCTAATAATCAATTTATTGTCTGGTCTATAAAACATTAGAAAGTGCTGAAAAATGCCTGTTACAATAGAAGTGACGTCTTTATAGGCCTCATTTTGTTCGACCAACAGTTTAAAACCCAGTAACATTCGATTTATTATAGGACAGACAAAGGGAAAGTAGAAAATTCTCACACTTGAGAAGCTGGAACCAGAGGATCGCTGCCATTTCTGCTTGAAAAATGACTTAAGTAATTAATCAATCAGTAAAAAGATGCTGATGAATTTTCTATTGATCCTCTAATTGTGTAATTGTTACTGCCCTGGCACAATGTAATATGAAGAGAAAGATAAAGCATGACCGATAAGTTTATGAGATGACTTGTACAGAATAATTTGATTAAGTCAGATTTTGTGTCATTTCCCAGCTCACTGTCATCCACCCTTCATCCGTGAAGACCAAAGAGCTGAAACACACTGGTCTGATGATAAAGTTGTTCTTTACAGTGTAAATGTTCCTCTTCATACGTCTTCCTCCCTCCTACTATGCATTTGGCCTTTTACCTCTTCTACCTCCTTCAAACAAACTTTATCTCTCTCTCAAACTCCCAGCTTTTGCACATGAGCAGGTGGCGGATGATGCACACACTGATTGCCTCACACGACTCAATTACTTTAGTCAGTAAGCAGCGCCCCATTGTTGTGGGTGTATGACAATGATGAAGAGACAGTACAGTACACAACAACTGTGATTAAAATTAAAGGTTATAACTGAACAAATCATGTAAGGCATTCACATCCATTCAGCTTCAGTTAAATCATATTGTTTCTCGTGGTCCATGGTCCTAAAATGGCCACCATACAAATTACTGATCTTGATTTAGATATCAATGTTATTTATCAAGGCACCAGCCCTAGGGCAAAATTAACTTTTTGTTGCTCCAGTAGAGGTAAAATCAAAACCATGATGAAACCAAGGAAGTTGTCGCCTGTTTTCATCCATCCAGCAAATTTTCTAGTTAGTTTTGTAATTAATATGTTCTCATGGGGCAGTTATGACGTGTTGTTTTATTGATAACCTTCCACCCAGACAAAAGGCTCCTGCTTTCTATAGGCCATATATAAAAATTACAAACCAGTTCATTAAACTGAGTTAAGGTAATAACACATAGCATTGCAGAGTTGCTTACCTAATTATTTTATAACACACACAAACACACATTATTTCTCTCTGGTGTCAAGCCTTTGGTGTGTATGTGTGTGTGTATAAACACATGAGAAGCCGTCAGGGTGATAAAAAGCACGCAGGAAGGCAGGTCTGATAATAGTGCTGATACAGGAAGTAGTTCAGCTATAATAATAAAGTGTTTATGGAACTGTGCTGATGTTTATCACACAGTCTTTAGTACAATCACGGGCTGACTATTAATATTAACCAGTGTTTATCTAACACAATTATCATATCTGCTGTTTCCTGCAGTGAGTGTAAACAATTTGACACTATAGAGTCTCTAGAGTTCTCACCCACAGCTCCTGTTGTTTCCCTGTCACACTTAGAGCTGAAAATCAAACCTCAGTGCCTTTTTGTTAACAACCAAACATGTTGTTTGAAACCTGCATTGTTTTACATCCATGTTTGATTGCTTGTTGGCAGATGGCTGCAGTTTTTGGCACATTACCACAACCTGTAGATCAGTGGACCAGTGTGAAACTACTGGCAGAACTACACCGTAAATAATGGCTGAATAAAACCTTGTTGCTAATGAAGGTTTGGTTAAAAAAAATAAAATAATAATCGAGTGAATTAACTGTAGCCTACTACAACAGCTCACATGGGAAATTCAGTATAATGTAATTTCCACAGCACTAATTCATCAGTACAACAACAGAGTTTCTTGGAGCTTGGAGTTTCTTTTTATTTTCTGAACAGAAGACAATTGAAGCTACTGTCAACATGGTCTCACATAGCCAGACATCTCCACTTGTTGCTGTGTCAGTGCTGGAGAACGGCCTGGCTACACCTGTTGTCATTCTGCTATAAGGGAAAAAAAACAAATTACAATCACCTTGGGTGGCGCTAAGACCAGGATGCAGGGACAGTGTTCCTGGAAAGTAGTGTCAGGAGGAACATTTGCACGTGGGGGAGGCGATCACACAAAAAACAGTAAAAGACGTATGTCGACTGTGTGATTGCACGATCCAAATAGTCGTCAAACTATTTTCAGCAAATAGGTTGATAGCTCTGAGGCTGTTGTTGGTTCCCATAGTGAACGGGATTTGAAAATGTTAACAGGCACGAAGAGGAAAGGGAGGAGACTGCTGCATGAGAAACGTGGCCAGTGGTAGCATATACCCACACTTTACAGCCAGTGACTGCTGCCAACACAACTCAGCACTTCCCAATATGTATGTGTATATATATATATATATATATTTTTTTTTTTTTCACTTTAAAAGCCTAATCATAAAGGGAAGGCTGCAAGACTGGATTTGTATCAACAGGGGAAACTAGAAGTAAAGGTCTGTTCCTGGTATAAGCTCTGGTTGATAACATCCTCGGGCTTTAAAGCTGCTCCACAGCACTACCAGAGGTCAAAAACTCCACAGGGAAACTTTAAGACTATGAGATGTGGTTAAAAGCTCTAGAATCTTAAGTAATCTTTGAGTTAAGATTATCTGTCACTTGGTTACTTTTTTAAAATCTAGTGGCTGACTAGAAAAAAAAAGAAACTATTGGACCATGTGAAGTTTTAATAGATATCGTATAACGGAGATTTTTGCAGGAAAATACAATTGATTGTGCAAAATATTCAGGAAATTAATTGCTCATAAAAATAATCATTAGTTGCGGCCATACAATGCAGTTAAACCCACTTCTAACAATTGAGCCTATCAGTAAACATGAGCCCAAATTATTTTCCACCCAGCCCACTTCTGCTATATTTCATCTACGTTAATTTATTTTTCAGAGAAACCAGTTTTAAAAATCCTGTCAAACACACACACACACACACACACACACACACACACACACACATATACTCCCACCTTCCTCTGGGAGGTGTACAGGAAAGCACTGGTTTGTTTTGCAGGAGGAAGTTCAGTGTGTTTGCATCTTTATTTTTTGTGTGGTGTTTGTGTGTCTGGAGGGGAGCTGCAGCTGTGACGGCTGGCTCAAAAATGTAAACTCCACTCGCGTACTTACAAAACACACACACACACACACACACACACTAGAGAAGACAGGGACTGTATTTATTACTGTCAACAATTGTAAGAGTTCCCTTCCTGCTCCAGAAAAGTCTCCACTTTTAAGGCTCAAGTGTAGATTGAGTATCATACTATACGGGGTCTCAGCATTCAAGTAGACCCTTTACTTTTGTGTCAAACTGCCATGTCTCAATCAGTTCCAATTTGCCAGGTGTGACTCCAGTCAGGTCTAGGACATTTTAACATATAATTTGATTTCTGTATGCCCCACTGTTTCTAAGTGAATGGATGTAATCATACAGTGTTGGTATAAAAATATGACAATGTTCTGAACACTGTAAAAAAGCCCCTGAGGTGTATCTGAGAATATCTGCACTGCATGTACAATTATCCTCAGACACACCTGAAAATTGTATAACCTCCAATGTTCCTTCATTCTGCTTTCATGTTTACACAGGCTTCAATAAACGAGAAGCATTTTCAATTTTCTTCTGTGTGCCAAATTTGCCCTGCAGGAGTGACTCTGTGGCTGTGAGAATGACTGTTAAAAGGAAGCAATTGTGTATAAAGAGCCTGAACGCCCACATTTCAGCACAGTAAAAATGTTCCATCCAGCCGAGATGGATGTAAGAGATTGTTCTTGGTTAGTCAGGCAGAGGGTGTGGTTAAAAAACCAAAGCCTGGTTCTGTATTCGATTTTGACCATGGGTTTTCAAAGTCTGACACTGTGGGCCCCCGCTCAGATAAAACTGAGACATCTGTGCCCCCCACCCCTCCTTTGAAACAGGAAGCATAATGTTGCCAAGGGGTCAGCGGCACCTCCAGCTATAGAACTTGACTGAGAGCTGTGGAAGCAGCAGCATCACTAACAAAAAAACAAGAAGACAACAACAAAGCCATTTGTAATAAATAAAAAAATACCTTTAAAGTCCTTGGAAACATCCAGTGTTGCACTGTTCACTCACTTAATGCTGAAAGTTTTGAAGGGCAGTGCCTTAAATCTCTGTCACACTATAAAATTTTTCTAAAAAGTCACAGTATAGCTGTCACAACTGAGAACCTCTCGCAGTTTAATGCATAGTTCATACTTGTCAGGCCTGACTTCAGCCCCTCCTCATTAGACCTTAATATATGCCGGATATAGTTTGAATATTGTATCATGACATATATATAATTCAATATTTCATTCAATATTGTATGAAGCAGCTGTATTTGAATTCAGAGAAAGTAATGGTGGAGGTGATGGATGGATAGCTTCTTATGGAGAGAATAAATACATCAAGATTCAAACACAACAAAGCAGGGAAATGAAAAGAATGGCAGATGAATGGACACAGATTTATTGGAAAAAGAAAGGGTAAAAGATACATACAGACTCAACTAATGATGTGAATGGATTAGATTCTTACAATGACAGGCTGATTATGTTGGCCTTTGCGATGGTGAACGTGTGCCTGTGTGTGTGTGTCGCTCGTGAAAACTTTGCAGTGTCTGTAAATGTGCTGATGCACTTCTTCAACGGGGGGGGGGGCAGAGAAAAAAGTGATCTCTGGCTCTTATCTCACCTCCTTTATTATATCCCAGCATTCGGATGGGTACAGCATGAGATGAGAGAATCAGTTTGTATTGAACATGGTTGAATGCAGTGCTGATGAAAGCTCATGCTGATAATAGCTTTTTCATTATGTCTTTAGCCAGGCTTGGCATTTCATTTTCTATTGCAGAGAGAGAGAGAGAGAGAGAGAGAGAGTTCAGATTCTCACTGATGTTGCTTTGGGTGTGTGTTGTGTTTTTTGACTGGAGTTTGATTTTGTGTTTTGTGGAATATTATTTTTATATTGCATTTCTGCTTGATTAGGCTCAGTGGAGATACAGGAGTCTGGGCTACGGGGACTTGTATTTAAACATAAAAACAGATGTTTGCGATTAAGAAAAATCAAATTGAAGCATCTGTTTGAGACAAAGTTTACTTTGTAACTACATGTGGCTTTATAGATTTTATGTAATTGATACAACTACATTTCCACAACTACATTGGTGGTTATTTAATAGTTAGTGGACAGATCCATGTCGGAACAATTGGATAATGGAGATTTAGAGAAGATGGATGATGACACACAGTCATTTTCAGCCATGGTAGTTCCCGGTCCCTGAGGAAAGTAGTGTGAGTCTTTGGCGTTGTTGCTCCTTGGTTGTGGGAAAGAAATCACTGTCGGCTTGTTGACCTGTTCGTAACCTAAGCCAATGATTAAAAACGAAGGTTGAATGATCACAACACTGAAGCATCTGAGAAGCAGCATGGGGACAAAGATGATGACCATTTGTGTGGTCTACAGCGACAACAAATCTGAGGCAGTGGAGGCACCAGAAACCAGTGGAGTATTGTTAACTGTGCAGCTTCATCTGCCTGCCTACTTTTAACCACACTCATCCTCAGGACTCTCATCAGAGGCTCGTAAAAAGGCCACAATGGCTCCGTTTTGCTCATGTAGCGCTAATGTCGATCTGAAAGCCTTAGACTGGAATGGAGAAATCCATTTGTTACGTGGGGCAGTCGAGGATAGAATATGGAGTCATTCATCCCCAAGGAGAAAATCTTTTTATTTGGCTTAATTTCAAGAGCAGGAATTAAGCATGATCATAAAGGACAGTGTCCATCTCCCCTGTGCTTTTTGTCAAGGAATTCTTGGAATATCATAAACATTTGAAATGTCCACTCACAGACCTGGAAAGACAAAAGGAAATTTGGAAAATTCAGTCATACTGGGAGATATTTTCCAACTAATTTGACATGTTGAAAAACTACAGTAATAAACCAGGAAAGAACATTTTTATTCTCTGAAGTCACCAAAGCCCTCTGACTAAGTAATGGACCGCCAAGGAAAAGTCATAAATTTACATGAAGGCCACAGTGTCAGCTCAGTTCCCACACCCTTTAGTTGCACAGATTGGGTGCTGTGGGTTTTTGTTTACATGGTAGACACCTCGTACCTCTGATCTGCAGAGATGTCTGATGGGAGAGGATCTTGACGAGACTAACGTTGGTGTAAAACTCCAGCTCATTACCATCCAGCCTGCTCTTTTCTGACTCCGTCTTCCCTGAGGAATGTCAGTCATGTTGAGCAGAACCAGATGTGTTTGCCCCCACCTATCCAGCCATCTCTGCTTTACAACAGTTGTGTCTGATATGAGCTTACAGGCTGATAGAGATATTTTGAGAATTTTGCATCAAGTTTTCAGTAATTTCTTTAAAAAATATTATTCTTCTGTTGGTGGGAAAGAGGCCAAAACTGCATAGATCACAGTAGACCATTAGATTCTAGATCACACTGGGGAATTACTGGAGTTTTAAACTTATAATTTCAGCCCCTCCTGATAAATATCACAGCTAGCAAATACGTTTTTGTAGCCAGAGAGAGAAGTGCTGTCGCTGTAACAAACACACCAAACTCTGTGTATAATTCTTGATATTTTCCTGGCTGGATATCAGAGATGAACGCTGGTTTTTAATGACTTCTGGGTCTTTTTAACTGATCTACAGTTCAGCATTACTCTTGAACTTGCTGGACCTGATTCCAGCAGTTTAAGCTGCTGACTGTCACTCAGTTAGAGGGAAATCATACCTGCTCACTAAAGTTACTTAGAGCAGGAACAGGTGTTCAGGGAGCAGAGTGGGAATGACAGAGGCTCCATTCTCCAAGTCAGTGAACCTTCACAAT
Source organism: Lates japonicus (assembly GCA_033238685.1). Taxonomy (NCBI): domain Eukaryota; kingdom Metazoa; phylum Chordata; class Actinopteri; family Centropomidae; genus Lates; species Lates japonicus. Next base: position 19,030 of record BRZM01000708.1, on the reverse strand, counting down.
AATTCTGTAAATGATGGTGTGACAGGGCCTTAAAGGACAGGGGCAGCTTTCCTTCCATTGAGTTATAATAGTCTAAATGGACAATAGGACTATGGTTGTATTTGTGTCCCCCAGTTACGAATGTGTGGATTTAAGTGAATGTGAAGCAGGCAGGTGTTCAGTCAACCTTCTCTGGGGAAATAAAGGAGTATAACCGAGTTGTTGCAAGGTAATGTTATGTTTTAAATCCTTAGAAATGAGTTTTCATAGAGAGAGAAATGGAGGTGGGAGGAAGGGGAGGTGTTGAAGGAGAAAAGGGAAGTAAAGAGCGAGAAGAGATAGAAACAGATCCTCACAACCGGTTAGAGACGGTGTAGAAGTTTTTTCTTTAATGCTCTCACATATTGGGTTTTTGTTCGCTGTATCTTACATTTGTCGACCCTCTGTCTTTTTCTCATTTCCTCCTCTTTACCTCTCTGCAAACATATCTCTGTAAACAAAGAAATTCCTCCACCAACACGGATCCATTTAGTTTCCACTTCATTTTGAAGCCAGGCCGTCTCGGCGGCCTTGATCAGAGCATACTGATGGAGCCAGATTCAACATTTCCTGTCTGACTGTTAAACAAACTGCTGCAGCTCCACTCAACTCTCCACTTTTTATCTCTCCTCTCCCTTGTTCCCTATTTTCCACCTACTGCTTATTTCCCTTTCAGCCTTGTATTCCTCATTTCATCTCCCCTTCATTCCATAACTCTTCGAGGGCACGTATTTTCTTATTTTATGACAAATCATTGCTACTGCTAGTGAAATTTCCACTAGATTGTTCAACTATGTCTTACTGTTAGCACAGCAGACAACCAGATGACCATGGATCCAGGTCTGACAGGTCTGGTTGTTTACACTATGCCACACACATTTGGCAGCTTTTTCCAATCTGTGCTGTATCAGCTCTTTAATAAATGTGTTAATCAAATGAAAGCCACAATAACAGTCCCATTTATCAGTCATACAGTAGAGTCATTACCCTCCTGAACCCTGAAACTGTGCAGCACAGTTACATAAAGACTCATACAGTGCAGTTTACAGAAGGATTTTGCCCTGTATGCCTTTGGCCTCATAAACAAACTGATTAACTGTGTGTGTGTGTGTGTGTGGGTGGGTGGGTGTGTGCGCGCGTCCTCTGATCTGGTGACACACAGCAGAAGTGGTCTGGTCTGCTTTGCTTCCAGCAGATCAGGAGAGAGAGAGAGAGAGAAAGAGAGATAGAAAGAGAGATAGAGGGGGATGGAGGGATAGGATGAAAAAAGAGAGGTGGTGTGTTGTGTTTGGGAAATGGGTCAAGAGGAAGTTGAGAGCGTGCTTTTTAAGTGTGTGCATTTGTGTGTGTGTGCATGCGATGTTTCACAGCTGAGACCGTGTTTTTGGTCAGTGTGGGAATTTGCTCTGTGTGTGTGTGTGTGTGTGTGTGTGTTGACGGTGCATAACTTAATTCCACAGGGAAGCCAAAGCAACAGCGCCTCTGTTTCCTGTCCTAATTGCTTAAAATCCTACACAAATAAGCCTCCACACACACATTTACACATCTACACAGTCATTTACACATCCTATGTTTAAAAAGGACTTATGCAGGCAGATAAAGCATTTGCATAGTTTTAACATTCATTATCTATTTTGACAGAATACCTCATTTATCTTTTTCACAGTACTTGCACACATTTCTTCCCTTTCTTCCTCTATTCCTTGATTTTTCCTCCTCCTCCTCACTTTCTCTCTTGCTGCGGCTGTATTGTTATCCCGTGGCTTAACCATCATTCAGCGGACATAGGCAGCATTGTTAATTCATTAGCCGATATGTTTGTGTCCAATTTGGTGAATACAAACCTCATTTTAGCCGCTACCCTGGCTCATTTTAATCACAGCTACATGCCACAGTAAATCGGTTTGTTTCAGAAGTGTTGATGTGTTGGCTACGTCAGTAACGGTTGAAGTATTGTACTGTTGACCAGAACATGAAGTTGTCTTATGACTTCCACACCTGTGGAGCTAATAATTTGGCCACGGAACGAGATTCACTACGTATTTGTTGTTGCAGGAAAACAAGAAGAGCGTGTGAGGGAGCTTACAGTTGGCATGCAGTCTGTTTTATGGGGAGTTACACTCTGTTTTAATGAATGAATTCAGGAAACTTGCAAGACTGTGAGAATGGAATCCTCTGTCTCAGCTGTAAGATTTCAGTTTCTGATTCGGTTTGATTTTGTTTTGGGCCTCCTGCACTGAGTTTCCTTTAAAACATGTAATTTTCAAACAGTGTCTGCCAACAGTTGCACCTCAATAAACGTCCAGAACCTTTAACTTCTCAGATGAAGTAATTCGTTTTGGTTCTTTTTGTCAACATTGTTTCTCCCTCTGGTCTTTTGTGTTCTGTGTGTGTGTGTGTACAAACATAAAAAGAATCACCTAGGCTGCTAACTAACGATTATTTTCATCATCAATTAATCTGTAAGTCCATTTCAATCAGCTGATAACTGTTTGGTCCACAAAATGTCAGAAAAGTGCCTATCAGAAGTTTCAGACCCAAAGGTAATTTGTTTATTTGCCCAACCAACAGTGCAAAACTCAATATGTTTAGTTTACAATGATATAAAACGGAGAGGCAATAAATCATATTTGAAATGAAGCAAGAATGAAGCATAAAACATGAACTCAGTTGTTTTCATAAGAGAAAGTGTGTTTGGGGTCTTATTCTTGGGCAGTGGTCATGGCTGTCATTGTTTGAGTGTCTCTAAGTGTTACGACACATTACCCGTGATGTGTGTGTGTATGTGTTAAGCAGACAGAGACAGTGTGAGTGTGTGTGTGTTTTCCTGGCGTAGAGGCTGGGACAGAGAGCAGAGGCCTGCCTACAATCTGGACCTGCTGTGTGTGTCTCTCCTCCGCCTGCTACAGTTTTTACACAAGTTCAGCCAGAAATGGACAGAAATGGTTACGCTTGCTGTTACTGATATAAACTGCGTAACATTAGTTTATTCATTTTGCCATCTCACTATTTCTCAACAAAGTCTGAAGAAAAGTTTCTTCTTTAAATCAAAAATAATATGCAACACTGGCCTTCTGCCTTTCTCTTGCTATTTACTGATTCACAGCAGAGCCTGTTGTTGAATCACGCTGAAGGAAGGAGATTGGAAATGTAGAAAAGCAGAGGTCATGGAGGGAATAGCTGGAGAGAAGAGTGCACAATAGCCTGCTTGAAAATTTAATAAAACTCATGGAAATATTCTCCATTTTTTAAGATTCTGATGTGTCTGTACTTCGTGTTGAAAGTCTCAGATGAGGAAAAGAAACTTGTCAAACGTCAGTCAGTGGATTTTATGGGATTATTTATGTTAATTAGTTCATATAAGAAGCTTTCAACAGAATAAAGAGATGTCTTCTTTCTGACTTAAGGATCTTTGTAATTACGAGGAAAACTATCACATTATTATGTTAATCTCATATAATTATTGTTAGATGATAAAACATCTTGTTTATTTACAAGAAGACAGTCTTTGCTGTCAGCGCTTAGTCAGCTGTGAAACTGTTTTGAGATCTTATCATCTGTAATCATTTTGTCCCATTTTCCTAGCATTCATGGCATTGCAAAAGGTAACAGCCTGAGTTTGAGCTTTACTGTCAGGTTCGGGCGATAAACATTTGCCGTTGTCCAAAACAGTGATTGTTCTGCCGCTGGAACACACACGTTTCTGGTTAATGGCTATGACCCACAGATTCCCCAAGTCCTGTTCCATAAGCGCTGGTTAACTATCTCTGGCTCACTGGATCTCCTCCACTATGTCAAAACAGCAACCTTAAGCTTGAATTAAATTTTGAGAAGGTAGGAGCCAACCAAGTAGTAGTGGTGGGGAGGACGACTGTGTTGATGCAGCCAAAACTTGGGTGTAAACACACCGTGAGCGGCATGTTGTCATAATGGAGCCGCCCAATTGCCATCGCATCAGAGTTCAGGTCGCTTTGCACCAAATGTCCCATCCTCCCTTCAATTTTATTATTTTTTCCTTCAAACCATGTTGTGAGGTGATAATGTTATAGGGTGCAGTGCTAAAATGGTGGAGTGTCTTTTAAGTTAATCAGACAGCCGACATTACTGGGAAGATACACTCACCACTACTGATTGTTTGAGGCATATAACACACTCCCAAATAGCTAATAAGGAACACAATGTCAGACTGAATAATGAAGTGAATACTTAAATGTGACAACTAGTCTGTTTATCAGGCTAAGTGTGAATACAGTGTCTCTGTAGTTCTGAGATTAAATGAAAGTCTAAATGTTTTATTTTCTCATCTGGCGTGCTTAAACCTGAGAAATGAGAGCAGCTATTTGAGTAAGATGATATGGCTTTACCATCATCTGAGGACATAAATCCAGCTGATAAAGTCTAAAAATGGATGAGGAGGACTGATTTGTTTTTATTCTTTTGCTCTTGCAAATTAAATCCATCTTTAGGTTATTTAGTCCACAGCCTTTTCTCATTCTGTGAATTATCCTCATTCTGGTTATGTTTAAATCATTTTTATTTGTTATACTTCTCATAATATGATAAGTAGCATAATTGTGAAGTGAGCGGTGTGGTCGGTCCCTAAAGCCCACATGATGAATATTTATTGTCTTTACGGTTTTCGTTACTTCCCAGATAAAGGAAACATTAGTTTACTCGATGCTTCATCTGATGTTTATAGATGTTGATGTTAGATGCTAGAAAGACATGGACACACACTCAAATAAATGAATACACACACTCACACTCCCACACGCACACACGAGACGGGCCTAAGTATCCAGAAGCATATGGTCTTTGATAGAGTGAGACAGACTACTATTCTGTTGGATAGCACTGAGGGCCTCAACATTGTTAGAAGTGCTGCTAAACAAATCTCACCCCACACACACACACACACACACTCAACACGCACACATTCAGGGCTCCCACTAGCTGTTTTGCTACTTGTTTTACCGGGAAGTGAGAGGCATGGCGAGGACTGCCTTAGCTTTGCAGGAGAGATTTAGCGGTGTCCTCGCCTGAGCTGAATGAAAATGAAGATACCTGTGAACTGAATTACTGGAGGCTTATTCAGCAACATTTGGGCCTTTGTTGGTCTTTGTTCATTACATTAATTTGCGATGTTGGTAGCTCTTTGTCTGTTTGGTTGTCTCATTATGAAGATTACTTCCAAATTGATTTTCCCTTTATCTTCTCAGTTAAAAAGTCCCTTATTTTAGAGCCCACAGCCTATAAGCATTAATGTTATCATATGAGAGAAAAACTGAGGCTCTCTTCCTTGCATTATCATTAAATTAAATGCTCTTTAGTTTAATTCATGCCCTGATGAAGGGCTCTATTTAAAACTCAGGCAGAGCTCCAAGCATATTATTCCAGGCAGTAATATGCCTTTCTCTGATAGATAATATGAGATTGCAGTTTCTAGAATTAATTACGCGACTAACACCGCCAACACTGTTCTTGTAATATAAGCCTGGTTTTCACTTTGATCCACAGCCTTTTTAAAATTGCATTTTCTCTAACAGTCAATATGCACAGATTTAATTTTGAGGGAATCAGAGTTTGTACCAATATTCACAGTATCAATTCCAGTCATTGTGCGGTTATTTGAGCACTACCTTCAAATATAAGTGAAGGTTTAATGACTCCTCATGTTGTATGTTTGAGGATGTAACGCTTCTGGTTATTAGGCAGGTACATGATCAAGACTAAGAGTCTACAGCCATGCTAACAGAGGACGCAGTAAAGGAAAATCTGGGCTGTTAACCTTAACTCCCAGGCGGAGTCAATAATGAAACCTGCACCCATGTGCCCACCCAACTCTAATGTAGGACTTCCCTCTACTAATCAGGCAATAAATACCTGGTTTTCACCTGTAATTTGAGGACAGCCTCAGGCTAGTTATCACCTCTGAGTTTCAGTAAATTCCAGCAGCTGTCCTGACACATCAAATAGGACCAGTGTGGTTCCAGTTACAAATACAAAATTTACCCAAACTTTTTTTTTTCTTTTTTTTGTGTACTTTTTAGGAGAGTGAGGTGATTACGTTATCAGAGATCAACAGGCCTGGAACACTGGAATAAGGACTTTTATTCTGAAACTTGTCATAAAAACATTGTTTATCTTTTTTATACCTTTAGATAGTTTTTATTACTTTCTATTTCACTGTTCATCGTCATGTATTTCTATTTTTTATTCTATCTGTTGTTATTTCTACTAATTATTCAGTCTTTTTCCTCTATCCATTGTCAGTAGAAACCGCTAGGTTCCCATGAATTTTGGCTGGCTGTTTACCTTTGGTGGTCTCAGCTGCCTGGGTGTCTTTTTGGTGCATATTTGTGTGTGATTGGTATGGGCGGGTGGTGGTGGGTTATAATAATTGGAGGCTTGGGCCGCTTTTTAAGAAATGAATTCTGCTGAGACTCTGCTGCCCCTCGTATAAACACTCTTCTCACATATCAGCCAAATTACTTACACCACACACACCTCTCTCTGTCTATTATGTTGCCTTTCTCCTCTTAGCTCAACTTCCTCTATGGCGTTGTTAAAGTAGGAATAACTTGAATACACAAGCACTACATCATTATATTTTTTGTAGCACAATGCAAATTGTCTTTGCTGTTGCAGACTTCAATTTAAGAGCCTGATATTATAGAAATAAGTGCAGGTTTAAGGCGTGCGACAGAGAAAAGAGCCTGTTTGTTTCCTTACCTACGAGGACCCTCAGCAATCCTAACTTTAACCTAAAACACAAGTCTAACTCTCGACTTAAACCAAGTCTCCCAACTTCTCAAACCTGGGTCTCTTATTCTTCTAATAATAAAGATAGTACTACAGCATACACCACACACACCAGGGCTTTAATTCATGTAGATATGAGTTAGGAGGTTGCTTCAAGTTATGTAGATGTCAACCTCAAGTGGATAGTGGGGATTAGAATAAGACCTTACACAAATACACTCACAGGTCTTAAGACCTGATCCATCAAAACCCTGGGTGGCATCCAGCATTGTTCTTGTGTGTTTTGACTAATATGATCTGAGAACAGGCCGGACAATAAAGCAACAAAATATCTGACAAATTTTGGCTGTGAAGCCATGTTTACATTTGACAACGTGGTTCTTTATCAAGAGCTTTGTGCCTTTTGCCTAGGTAGTTTCACTGTACAGGTGTTGTATGTATGTATGTATAAAGACAGATAGCCGTATCATTCTGCAGTGGGTTGAAAAGGTGCAGGTCTGGGCATGGGTATGTCACTTTAAATAGGTTGTAAAGCTACAGTGCAATGAGGCTATATGATCTTCAAACCATGAAATATTTAAACCAAGACTTCATATAGCAAACATTAGCTTTAAGAGTTGTTTACTTATCAAGAGCACTGGCCATCACTGTAAGCGAGAAGGGACAATAGGTTAGAAATATGCCCTCTGGGCAGCGTTAGTCAGGCAGTGATTCACTGCTGCAAAGTAATATGGGACAGGACGGCCAGGCCAGCTGGTTAGTGTTGTTAATTTTGTGCAGAAGCTAAAACAGGTTACAGTGGCTACAGGCTGGCATTGTCTTGTAGTTCAGCCTAGAGAGATGCTTCTCTTTTCCTTAGGATTTTTGTATCTGCTGCTATATGCCAGGCAGCCATAGCCTGGGAAGTCATTGGCATGCCAGACATGTCCTTTCTTTACGTT